>PVIH01002067.1:5235-170246 GCA_004025045.1 Sigmodon hispidus
GATGGAAAAAAAAATTCAGAGGGAAAGCTGAACACAAAGTAAATATATGTGTAGCAATCTTATTTGCATTATCACCCTTGATAAGTCATGCTTATGATTTTTATCTTCTTTATAGTTATTGTTAACTTATCAGCATTTTAAATTCATTTTACTGTTTTTCTTGATAAATACAAAATAAATAAAGAAGAAGGAAAAAAAATAGAAATCTAAAAAAAAAAAGAAAGAAAACCCAAGTGTATACAAAAGTACTTTTACAGCTTTACCACTGGCTTAGCACACAAAGTAGCTATAATAAATTCTCAGAGACAAGCAAACAAAAAAAAAAAAAGGTGGTGAAAACAAATGTACAGACCAGAGTGAACCTGATAAAGATAATAGATATTTTCCAGTGTGAAAGAAGGAAGTATCATCAATAGTCATCACTACAAAAAAATAAAATCCCTATGATAATGGCAACTTGGACAACATATAAACTCTGCAGTGTGAAGTGTGTTTATGTTCACAAAGTTATTCTTAACATAAAGAGTTGACAAATTATTTCCATAAAGTCAAACCTTGAGATTTTTAAGCCTTAGAATTTTGACAACTACTTAATCATTGTATCACAAGATAAGCTATAGTAAATAGGAGAGAAGAGATAGAGCAGAGCACCAATAAAACTTTATTTATAGGAAATGGTGTTTCTCTGCAGAAGTAGAGAATGGAATAAGTACTCTGAGATAGTCCACCACCACTCAAAGGAGGAAGACTGGAACTCAAAGCTATTTTTGATTTTCCAGTCTGCTAAAAATATCATAAATAAGCAGGGAAGAAAGATTACCTGCAATGAAACAAAACATCAATTGATTGAAGCAAAAATAAGGAACTAGATACCCAGTCTCCACAACTGCACTTGACATTTACAAATAGGCTTAGCTGTTCCGCTAGAATGAAAAGCAAACTACTTCATCTCAACAGAAACTGCATGCAAACCTTTTGTCATAGATGTGGTTAATAATTCCTTGGAAGCTCTGTCGACAAGTCCCAGGCTTCGGTAGAATTCCCCAAGTCAAGGACTCTCCTCTTTGTTACTCATCTTCTAGCTTCACCCAATGCTTCTGGTAAAGACCTGATCTGGTTCTCTCCATCTGTCTTTCCCACAGGGAGAACCATTGTCAAAGGCTCTACATTTTCAAAAAATAATTGAAGATGACTATGCTCAGAAATATTTGTCATTAAAAAACATAAGGAAACCATAAAGTGTTCATTATGTGAAGAAATGTGCCAGCGAATACAGTTTGGGGCCTGTTCAAAAGGTTTGGGTTAAAAGATGTGATTTCAACACTGATGTTGCAGAGCGAAGCCTGCATTGTCCATGGCTGAACTCAAACAGAATATTTAGGTTGTCTCTAAATCTACTGTCAAGAAGGCCACTGTAGCCTTCTAAAAATATATATATCCCATCTAAAAACTAAAAAAAAAAAAGCTCTCTTTACTTTGATTTTTAAATTAGCTTAGTAAATGGTAGACATGTTTTATTATGTCTTCAAGTAGCTTTAGATCACGAAGCTATTGTTGTTCTGAAATAGTAGTCAGTCAACATAGCAGTAAAATTGTTTATAGGTTTGACTAGTGTGTGCCAGAACTTATCTATTGTCTAGTCTCATTCAACTTTTATGCCAATCCTGAGGTTCTGGAAGCACCATTCACATTTTATGAGACTGGCACTCAAAGCAACTTAAAAATTGATTTCACAATCAAGTCAAAGCTCCGGAATCAAAGGGAAATATAGCTCTAATTTACACCTCTTTGTGTTGGCATCTTATTTCTCCCACTTGTGGAGAAGACTAGAGCCTTCCAGGCGTCAGTCACCACTGATGAGTTCAGTGAAAACAGCTCAGTGCCCAACAGTGGATGGCATAGGAAGAAATTGGTTTGTCCACTTGGATTATAGGCTAAAAGAAACAGACCTGCTACTTAAGGCAATGTTGCAGTCTATTTGCTTCCTGACCAATCATAATCAGCTGTGTATTTCCTTAAAAACTGAGCTTTAATGCAGTTCACAAATAACCATTTTAATTATCAGAATATTTAGGTAGAGAACCTAACAGCTTTGTCTTTGCATTTGGGGCCTAAACTTGAAAAATATGTGGAGCCATCCATAGGTTGGAATCTAACAGCCCTTGAGTCCATTCACTTTTTAGATATTTTATGCGAGTTCCTTAACTAAAACAAAAATATTATATTATGGGTAAATTATTTCTAATTGCAAGTATAGACCATTTATATCTAAATATCTTAGCATGTGTGAAATCTTTATATGTATAGGGCCTAACACAGCTCGTGGAATTGGCTAAAGTCTTAGTAATAGCTATAGAATATAGTAACTCTGTGTGTGTGTGTGTGTGTGTGTGTGTGTGTGTTTGTTCAATTCAGAGTCCCAGAGATGTATCAAATATTGGCAGATCTTATAAGTCTCCTCAAACTCCTTTCAGGAAATAGATTCGCTGACTGAAGTCATCATGGCGTTGCTAAATCAGACTTTCCGGGTACATTCCAGAGTGGAGCCTTAGAGGGTTGTCTGTTAATTCTGTGGCCATCATAAACAGAATAGCACGTCAGAGAGATGCTCCAGCAATTAAAAGCACTGACTGTTCCTGCAGAAGACCAGCATTTGGTTCCTAGCATCTACATGGCAGCTCTCAATCATCTGTAACTTCAATTCCAGGGACTTCTGGCCTGGCAGACACCAGGAATGTATGCAGTACATATACATACATGCAGGCAAAACACGCATATACATAAAACAAAAAAGTAACTTTAAAAAGAAGAACATCTGGGTGGTGGTGGTACATACTTTTAATCTGAGCACTCAAGAGACCGAGGCAGGTGGATTTCTGAGTTCTAGACCAACCTAGTCTACAAAGTAAGTTCCAAGACAGTCAGAGCTGTTACACAGCGAAATCTTGTCCAAAAAAAGAGAAGTTGTGTCAATGAGGCACTGTTTTCATTTTTCTTTATGTTTATTGTAGGTGATGTGTTACCTCTTTCTGAACCATCCCAAAGAAATGGCACCATGAGACTGTGTGTGGTGGTAGACACCTGATACCCAGCCCTTGAGACGCTGATGCAGAAGAATGTTGAGTTCAAAGCTTTCCTGGGCTTCAAAATAAAACTCTGCCTCAAAACAACAACAACAGCAATAAAAAATAAAAAACAAAACTGCACATTAGCCATTAATTTACTTCCGTTGTCACTGTTGGCTTGCTTTCAGACGGGTTCTCATATAGCCCAGGCTGGCTTTGAATTTTTATGTAGCCAAGGATGGCCCCGAAGTCTTCTTCCTGCCTTCATTTCCTGAGTTCTGGAATTGCAGGCATGAACATCCACATTCAGATAAAACATGGATTTATCTTACCAGACGCTAATAATAATTCGTTTCATGCATAGACCTGTAGAGGGCAGCCTTCCACAGATTTCGGAAGCCTGGGGTTTTACATTGAGATTCTCCGACTCCAAAAGCCCAAAATAAGGTGAGTGCAAGCAGAGGATCCATTTTGCATTTTTTCCCCCTATGGGATAGAAAAGGCTGGGAAAAACTAAGGTGCCAATCAAAGAGGGTGGGTTTCCCAGTGTGTCATCCGCAGCCCATTCTTGTATCGTATCTTAGACACTCCTGAAGGCTGAACATGGACAGACCGCCTGTGGCGGCACAGCCTGGGCAACTGCTACTACCCATATGGATTCAGAGAAGCAGGGAGAGGGGACAGTCAAGGAGAAGATAGGGGAGAGGAACAGGAATTGTGGGAAACAAGACACGGAAAAGAGAACAATGAAGAACTTTTATTAACCCTTTCCTGAGCCAAGACCATTCATGAAGTCCCAGGTGTATTCCCAAGACTTTAAATAATTTCACCATTTATTTATAAATCAAAAAATCAAGAATCTGATAAATTATTATAATGGGTCAGTAAAGGAATTTTGTTCTGGATTTGCCTGATTTATAATTTCCAGATCCTAGCCAACATCTAGAATTTGAAAGAAAAATAGCCAATTTTCTAGTTTTCTCTCCCAGATCCTCCAAACACCTGAATAAAGAAACAAATATTACTACATTCACAAGAAGTTGACTTCAACCCATCTATGAGTAGATGAGTAGGGGAATCCCTCTATTCACCCACACAAGCACTATCAGAAATCCCATAAAATCAGAAACCATAATATATAAGCAAAATAACTGTAAGGTTTAAAAAAACGTTCAGTCAAAGCATCATGAGAAAAAAAATACCACTCTAAAAATATCATTGAATTCTTATTGTGTAGACCATCTATCTACTGCTGAATATAGGGCCTGCCCTTGAGTGTGGTTTGTACTCCCTTGGAGAAAACCAATTTTTCCTTTGTAAAAGATTATCAGTTGAGGATAGCTTCTGGGTTAGGAAAGGAGACTTGTATCCTCTTCCCCACTCAGCACGGTGACCCCATCTGGTACAGACCTATACAGGCCCTTTGCACATTGCCACAGTCTCTGTGAGCTCATATATGTATTGGCCATACTGTGTATAGAAGGACTTGATTTTTTTAATGTCTACCATCCCCTCTGGCTCTTACATCCTCTTCTACAGAGTTCCTGAGACATAAGAGGAAGGATTTGATGAAGACATTCCCTGTAGGACTGAGTATTCCTTCCAAGGTCTCTCACTCGTTTCCCATTGTCCAGTTATGGGACTCTGTATTTGTTTTAGTAGGAAAGTCTTATTAACAAGATGTTAATGGTAGATGAGACAAAAATGGTAATTATCATTTTCAAGCATTTCCAAATAGTACTTAAAATTATCCTAATCACTAAAAGTATTATAATATGTGTTTGTTGCCATCTCAGAAGGCAATTTTCACATCTTTCTATTAAGCTACACATAAGCTTGGGAAGATAATTCCAGGCTATTAGATTTTATTTTCTCACTACCGTGTTTTAGTGATAATCTTTCCAATGCCTACTTTCCTAGTACTAAGTGCACATAACAGCAGGCTTTTTGATTCATTTTCACTCACACTGCAACAGCAAATAAACTTTTGATTTGCTGAATATCTGTGTTCTCTCTTAATAGGCTTTTCTTTTTATTTATTTATTTATTTATTTATTTATTTGCCTGCAACTGGAACTACAGATAGTTGTTAGCTGCCATGTGGGTGCTGGGAATCGAACCCGGGTCCTCTGGAAGAGCAGATGGTGCTCTTAACCGCTGAGCCATCTCTCCAGCTCCTTTTTTATTATTATTATTTATTTATTTATTTCTTAATAGGCTTTTCTAAGACTTTCTTCTTGGCACTCACATTAACGAGCTTTTTAAATGATAAAACAGAAATAATCAGACAAATAATATTTATAATAGACATTATGATGATAATCCCATCTACATAATTTATCTTCTCCTTTATTGGTTCCAGTTTCAAATCGTCCAGAGTAATGTCACCAAAAGACCAACCACCTTCCATTCATGCTATTGCTTCCTGTTTTTAATGTGGGAAAAATTCTCTTTTGCCTTAAACAAATTCCCCCTTTGAAAATAACCTAATGTACTCACCAAATTTGTTGCCAATGATGACTCAGATGACTATGAATGGGTAGCTACCTCGTGTGGTAGCAGCCCAAAGACAGGATACAAAAAGAGAAAAAAAAACATGACCCACTGGGAGAGGGAGGCTGCTGTCCAAAAACTTTTGGTAAAATTTTACCATAGATGGAAAGAAGTCAACTGATTTACCACAAATTTCATTAACTTAATACCATAATCAGTGATACTAATATTTCCATAACTCAATTTAAAGCTTATTTAATTAACGTGTCTACTATGCACTTGCAGAAACATTAAGTATTTATCAGATAATTAATCACCACAGTGACAGGTGGACCCTCTTTGCTTTGACATGGTTCCAAAGTTTGTTGAACAAATTGATATCTAAATAGCTGCTCTAGATGATAAGAATATTTGCTTTCTCTGTGGTCCTTTCACCAGAAACAGCAATTTCAAAACAAAATCAAATGAATGCACTCTTATAGTTGGGGAGATGTGTTATGATCCAGCAGGAAAGAGATCTTGGCATGTGGAAACCTAGGTGCCCTATGGAAGGAGACACACCATACAGACACAGCAAGAGGTAGTCAGTGTGAAGGAAAAGGCTGGATTGCAGGTAGTACTCACATGAAGGCTTTTTTAAAGGCAGGGGAGGGAGAAGAAAAAGAGAGAAAGAAATGGAAGAGAATGAAAAGAGAAAGTGTGGGAGGTGTGTGTGACCCCTTCTAGCAAGAAAGGAGAGAGAGAATAGGAGGGGTCTTTTCTTATAGGGAACATTATGTAGAATGACGTCAGGGTGCTGGGCCCACTAGGGCATTACCTGCTTATTGGCCAGGACTGCAAAAATTGGGTCAGAATGCTAACAAGAAGGTTCTGTCAGTAAACAGCTTGCTCTTAGGTATGGACTTGAGTTCAGATAAACTATACTCCCATGAAAATCCAGGCATTGTGGTACACGCCTATAATCCCACCATTGAAGAGGCAGAGATGGGCAAAACCCCAAGACTTGCTATGCAGCCACACAAATAGCATGCTAGTTGTTAAAGGATAGATACCATGTCTCAAAAAAAAAAAAAAGAAAGGTGGAGAATGATTGAGGATGACACTAAACATTGATCTGAGACCTGCACTAGAGCACATACATGTGCACTGAATACACACAAACACACACACAAGTATACACACAGAGGAAGGTTCACACTGCTCATTGATTGTTTGTAACTGTAACAATTGTAATTGTAACATTGTAAACTTACCTTTTGTACCTGAGACATTTCCATTCTCCATGTTAAGACTTTTCTCAGTATCTCAAGATTTTATTCCCTGTGACACATCAACAGACATGATCAACTGACTTTGATCTTTATTCCAGGACACATACGTGTGTATTAATCATGCACTTTTTCCTTAGCCCTTAGTCTGCCTTCTCCCATACTCTAGATACAAAACTGATAACAAGGAATGTAAGATATCTGTCTTACAAAGGTAAAGATGCAATCGTGGCATGGCATTAGTCACCATAGAGCAAGAAATCAGTATCTTTTAGCAGGGGAGATGACTCAGAGGATATGCTATGCAAACCTGATGACCTATATTCAGAATTCCAGAACACACAGAAAAGTCAGAAAGTATATCATGTGTGCTGTAATAACAATTCTTCTTTGGCTTGAGCGAGGTGGAGACGGGAGATTCTCTAAAAGGTTGGTAGCTGACCAGCCTCCCAAACTAACAATGAATTACCAGAGTGACCCTGTCTCAAACAAGGTGGAAGGCAAGGATGACAACCTAGGGTTGTCCTATGACCTTTATACACATATACCCACGCTCAAAAACAAGAGTAGGCACATATATATATTTTCTTGTACACACACAATAACAACACATTAGGTCACTCGTGAGTTTTTGCTCTCCTTTTTACAAAGCCACATTTTATACTAGAAGACACTGATAATAGTGCTGTATGGATTATCCTGGAGGATATATATATTCAGATATAAAGTCTGAATATTTTTCTGTTACCAAAAGAGAACATTTAGTGTTATATTAAGTATATATTTTTAATGAGGTTTTCTAATTTCCTAGTTCTAGAAGCTACTCAATGGTCTGGTGCCTGTACCATCAATGCATGGGCCATCTTCTCAGGAAGTCTGTTGGAGTCTTGGGGATAGGGCTCTTACTAAGCAAACAATTTTGTTCAGCTCTTTAGATTTGAAGGTGGAGCCAAGGAGAGAACTTTGTTGATTTTGTTGTTTGTTTGTTTGAACTGCTGTAACAGAGAGCCAAAGCCTGGAGCACTTAAAGAGAAATTTATTATCTCATGATTCTAGGGGCCTGGAAGTTCAACATGTTAGCAGGTCACTTTTTTCTGGGGCACCTTTCCTTGGTGTAGATAGATATTCATCTTTTTCTGTGTTCACAAGGACTTCAGGACATGATTGTCTTTGTCCTATATCTCTCCTGAGGACATCAGCCATTATTAGATTAAAGTCCATCCTAATGACCTCATGTGATCTCCTTTAAATACGGAATATCGCCAAACAGTCACATTCTGAAGTGGTAGGAGTTGGGATTTAAATTTAAGAATTAAAGGGACACCATAACAGTAGTGGCACATACCTTTAATCCCAGCATGTGGGAGGCAGAGGCAAGCAGATCTCTGTGAGTTAGAGGCCAGCCTGGTCTACAGAGCAAGTTCAAGGACAGCCAGGGCTACACAGAGAAACCCTGTCTAGGAAAATAATCATAATTAAAGGGATAAGATTTGTCTCATAGGAGAATGGAAATGTATTGTTTAGATAAATGCTTAACAGAATAAGTGATCAAGCTCATTGAAATGTTAAACTTAACTGAGAAAGATGAATATCATCATGAGATGGTAATAGATTCAAACACCTAGTAGGGGCTAGAGAGATGGCTCAGAGGTTAAGAGCACTGACTATTCTTCCAAAGGTGCTGAGTTCAATTCCCAGCAACCACATGGTGGCTCACAACCATCTATAATGACATCTGGTAGCCTCTTCTGAATACTGTAAACATAATAAATAAATAAATCTTTAAAAAACCTTGTAAATATATGTTATGATATTTAACATGCCTCTTAACTGTAATTTTTATTTCTTTTGAACATAACACACATTACTCTCATTTGGTCTAACAGCTCAGTTCCAACACAGACCAATGTCCAAATTTTATTAATTTTCCTGAAATGTACATGGGATGCACATACCTCTCTAAAGAAAAAAAACATTTTATTTACTTACAGCAGAGACCACTGTTGGCAAACAGATCTTTTCTCTATCCACCAAATTTAAATTATTTCAAATAAAGTAGAAAATGTAAAAACTGAATTAACATAAGTAATGTAGAATGGGTGTCACAATGAGCATTATTATCATCAGTGAGTGTGTTATAAGGTCTGAGGAAGCTCCAGATGCTGAGTCTTTCTCATACACCCTCCCAAACAGAGTGACTGTTAACACAGGTCCAGATGTTGGCTTCAGGCTAAACAAACGCCCATCATTTGACACCTGAGTAGAACACAGAAAAGTCAATAAGGTCTATTGAAGCTACAAAAATCTCACAGTACTTTTAATAAACAAAAGAAATATCTTAAAAGAATGGCTCTATTTTGTTCTTTAAATATTTAAAATGTTGCAGGATGTAAGAAAAACTTGCAATGACAGGAGTGACATTGATTCATTTATTATTTAATGCCTGACAGTGTACTTGTCTGAGGAAGCATGCTACAAATTAACATGAGAACTTGAAAGTAATACTAACTAATCCAGTCCTTCCAGACCCATGAAGACACAGCAAATAGTTGGAAACAGTGGGCCAAGGTAGGATATAGACTGCGTCTATTACTGTCACTGACTCCCCACGGCCCCTAGCCTCCCACAGTGCACCCTCACCCCTGCAATCAGCTTCCCACAGTGCACCTTCACCCCTGCGAGCACTCCTGTAAGGAAAGGGGATTGCAAGTAAGTGAGACCCGCAGTCAAGGAAGAGGACATACTGGGTTATGAAATAAGCCATTAGTTCTGGACTTTAGAAGTTTTCTTTTTCCAAACAACCACTGTGGAATTCCCTCTCCTTTACTTTTTCCTTTCTTCCTTTTTTTCCAGTAATCTTACTGTACATTAAGCCCTAACCCATCACTAACTGGGACTTCTCTGTTGCGATAGGTCCTGAATCATTCAACTATCACTGAATCTTCTTTCTACGCAACAAATCTTGAACAGCCCAGCTTCCTTCATATAGTGCCCTCAATAAGCTTTTCTCTCTTTATTTTTAGGGACAAAAGGGACGTGCAGATTATATTAACCTTCAAGTAAGAAACCCAGTCTGCTCAGAGTACGCCATGATCCTCAAAGACAGTATTACCCTTCTCAAATGGGGATATTTGTGTTTGACAAATTGAGGCTAAATTTTGATGTCAAAATGCCTCCTCTTCTCCTAAATTAATTGGCTACATCAGACAAAGATTGTTACCTGAAATTCCCCGGGTGCAAGTTTGACTTCACTCAGCAACACCTCAGGGAAGACATACTGGGTTCCGAAAGTGCCACTGAGGGAGAACATGTCAAACCTGGTGGAAGCTGTGTCCACTGAACTGCCACAGGTGAGTAAACTGGAGGTTTTACATTTTAGCAGAGTACAAATCTGTATGAGAAATGCAAATGGAGATGTCAGAGTCAAGATGAATGTGTAACTACCTTCATCTAACCACTCTGCAATGTAGCCTTGCTGTATGCCATGATAAGACCGCTTGTTAATTATACCTTAAAGTTATGAAAAGATATTTTCATTTACTCATTAATTTGACACTATCCACTCTTTTAAAAAAAATTGAAGTCATCACATAGGCTACATATGGTGACATATGCCTGTAATCTTAGCTCTCTGGAGACTGAGGCAGAACCAAGTATACATGATTAATCTGAACTACATAGTCAGAGCCACATAATAGGAACCCATTTTCATAACAATAATAAAAGGAAGAATAAAAGGGAGGGAGGGAGGGAGAGAAAGAAAGAAAGGAAGGAAGGAAGGAAGGAAGGAAGGAAGGAAGGAAGGAAGACCAGTTGAAATGCCCTGTTCTAGAAACCTGCCTCTGTATCTTTAGCTGGTAACTGTTTCTTCCTCCTTAGAGTCATCTGGTTTATTGCCAAACAACTAACATACCTAATTATAAAGTCTATTAGTCCTCAGTGCTTCCTGATACACAGCCAAAAGAATCGACCCTAGATATTTGGCCCTATAAAGGATACCTTCATACTCCCACTCTTCTCACAAGCAGCAGCTTTAGAAGTTTCTCTGAATCTCCAGATTACATTAAGTTCAGCAGCTTGAAATTCTTCCAGGCAAATATACACACTACGCTCCATCACATGTCAGCCCCCGAGGAGCTAGCTACCTATTCCGTGACTTTCTACTCCACAAGGCACTGTCTTAAATGGATGGTTTGCACTCATCTTTACATCATTAACACTGTTATGCATCTAGTACATATTTAGTACTCAAATGTTTGCAGAAATGAATGTGCATGGCTGGAGTGTTTACACAATAAGCAAAATGTTGTGCCAGTAGGCACAATTCTAGCATTCCAGGGCTGTCGGTCTCAAGTATGTGAATGATGTGGCATGTTGTGACTTTGACGGAGCTCAAACAGAGGATGTTCTAGGAACATATAAATGAGTTAATAACCTAGCTGAGAAGTTGCCAAAGTCCTTCAGATGTGGCAAGTATTCTTTATGGCAAAGATAACAACTGAAAAGATCTATGAATGGTGAGCAGGTGGTAGCCATCATTGATAAAGGAATAAAATTCTATGAATGTAGAGATTCTATAAATGTGGGAAATTTGGGGTAAATGCTATAAGCATCTCAAAATATAGAATCCGAGAGCATGTGTAAGTAGAGGATACAGGGGCCACATATCAAGACTTCCTGGGTCTCCTATATGCAAGTATTTGATTCGTCAATTAGTTTAGTGAGGAGTATCCAACAAGAATGTCCCATAATCAGAAAAAGTATTATAATTTATTTTGTAAAAGTATAAGGACTAGATTAGATAGAGCAGAAAATGTCAAAAAAAAAAAAAAAAAAAAAAAAGTCCTATTAAGAGAACACTGCAAAATTTTGAGTGAGATAGAAAGGCCAGGCCAAGGAATGAAAATGTAGACTGTATCTAAGCATGCTATAAGGATGGGGGGGGGGGTGCTGCATCCTTCCTGCATCTCAGCAGTAAACCACTCTGTAAACAATCTCCGGTGGCTACTCCATCTATACTAATCCCTGACTGCATGCTTGGTGTTAGGTTCTTTATAAAGCAAAAGAGAGATTGATGAGCACACAGAAAATGCCTAAATTTGTCCTTGCAGGATATGTAATCTAGGCACTATATTATCCTTTATCTATAATTCAAATAATTTTAGTATTGATGTTGCCATTTCTCCACCACCTCTGTACCAGCTTTTCTCCTCAGGTTCCAACCCAGACTTCTTTAGATGATGAATCCTGACTTGGAAGTATAAGCAAAATAAATCTTTTCCACCTGGTGGTGGTTTTAATAAAAATGACCCCCATGGCCAATTGATTTGAATGCTTGATCACTAAGGAGTGACACTATTTGAAAGAATTAGCAAATATGGCCTTTTTGAAAAAGTGTGCCTCTGGGGATGGGCTTTTAGTTTTCAAAAGCTCAAACCAGGCCTAGTGTCTCTCTCTTTCTGATGCCTGCATATAGTGGGATTATGTTATGGTGCTACTGTTTCCTGTCATTGTACATATTTGTCATGACTATGGGTTTAATAAAAGCTGATTGGCTAAAGGCAGACAGGAAGTGTGGCCAAGGCTACCAGGCTAAGAAAACTCATCGGGATCATCTCAGAGCAGAAACAGACCCCACAGGGATGAGACAGAAATACAAGGAACCAGCAGCAGCGGACACAGAGGAAAGAAGCTGAAATGCTGCTCTGAGAAAAGGTACCAAGCTGCATGGCTGAACATGATAGGCTGAGTTCAGATGAAGGAGTTAGCAAGTTTATGCCTGGACCCTAGGTCAATCAGCATAAAAATAACACAAGTGTCTGTATGATTCTGTGGGACTGCATGTGTTCTGTGGGACTGTGAGTCTAAACCTTGAGGATAGGCCAGAAAGGCCAGCCTGAAACATAATTACAACACCTACAGATCTTTGGATGTAGAGTTCTTAGCTATTTCTTTCTCCAGCTCTACGTCTGACTTCGTGTCAACACTCTACCTGCCATAATAAACTAAAGCTCTGAAACTGTATGCAAGACCCAATTAAACGCTTTCTTTTATAAGAGTTGCCTTCATTATGGAGTCTCTCCTCAGTAACAGAACAATAACTAAGACATTTCTCAACTTGATTTTCATCATAGTGTTTCATCCCAGTAATAAAAACCCTAATTAAAGTATTTCCTTTGTGCATACAATACACAACTCAACCGTCTATTGATCATCTGACATTCAGTTTTTCCTCACTGCATGCATTTGATCTAGAAACTTTTCTGACAGTGACATTACCTGTAGATGATACTGTCCTTCCACAGTGTGCAATCCATCAAATGCCCCAAGGGCATAAACTTCATCAGGTCGCTTCTCAGTCATCTGGTAGCTTAAATAACAGCAGAGGTCATTCTGGCAAACAGTGTAGTTCCCTGTGATTTCTTTGAGCTCCACAAAGGTAAACTCATCAAAGAAAACAATGCTCTGAAATTCTTGGTTACTTGGTGATGAGGATGCTTCTACACTGCTGGCATAAGAAGTCCAGTTCACTGAGGAGCGACGTGGGTGTGAGTCCAGCTGAGCGAGAAGAAGTTTTCCCTTGTCAGTTTTCCTGTCATAGTGAAAGGCCCTTGGAGAATCCGGTGCATAGATACCACTTCCTGAAAATACAGGTGGAAACAGGAAAATAAAGAGATTTTGTATTTGTCACTTCTACTCATCATTTTACCTCCTCTAAGTAATATATATTTCACTAATTTCTGTAACATATGCTGACCTGGGACAAGGAAATCCATTCATAGTACATGGCAATAAAGACAATTAAAAAGAAGAATTTTACACAAGCTGAATTTTGAAAAAGAAGAAAGGGTACACACTGAATAATATTAAATAAATTCTAATTGAATAATATTAAATAAATATTCAAGATGAATAATATTAAATAAGTCTGCCAAATTGAGGTATGATTTATTTTGGTGTTTAAAATTTTATTTCCTTTGGGGTTTTTGTTATCGTTGTTTTCATTTGTTTGTTTTAAGGTGGGGTCTCTCTATGTAGTCCTGGCTGGCTTCCAATTCACTATGTAGCCAAGGCTGGTGATGAACTCAGGATTTTCTAGTCTTAGTCTCCTCAATGCTATGATTACAGCTGTGCACCACCACACCCAGCTACAAAACAGTTTCAACATAGACTAGACAGTATATCAACTAAACATTCAAAATTAGAAGTTGGGCTGGAGAGATGGCTCAGTGGTTAGGGCATAGCTGCTCTTCCACAGGACCTGGGTTTAATTCCCAGCACCTACATGGTAGCTCACAACTGTTTGTAACTCAGTTCCAGCAGATTTGATGGTTTCCAAGGGTATTGCACACATCTGTTGCACAGACATACATGCATGCAAAATGCCTAAATATAAAATAAATAAATAAATCTTTAATAAGTATTTTCTATTAAAAAAAAAAGATAGACCACATTAGCTTTAAAAATGAGAGCTAAAAAATTAAACATGTACAATCTTTTCTCTCCTTTTTTTAAATGCTCTTTTTAACTAAAGTTTAACAACCACATATTACCCTACCTGTCATTCTCATCGAGGGATTATGTATATTAGCTGCAAGAAAATTGACCCCCATGCCCATAGCCCAAGCTGAGTGGAATTCAATGGCCGCCAAATGAGGCAAAACATCCATCCAGGCAGTTGGGAACAGTATAGTGTCCACATGGAACTCTGTCACCAGGGTGACAGCAGGATCATGGAAGAGTATATCGAAGCATGTGAAGATGCCGAACTTTCCAAACGGGGTGTTGAAAGTCACAAACTCTGGCTCCCTGGGTGCATTGAATTGTTCTTCACCCATGAAAAGGTTTTGCTGTAATAAACAAGCAAGGCAGAGGGATAAAACACTAGAAAAGTTCCCCAGAATGTTACTCTACACATAAAATGCGTTCAGTCACAGTGCTCATTTCATCAGTGACCACTATCTTTCAGGAAGAGCAGCACCTTAGAAAATCAGAGCCACTGCAGTAGACCAGTGCCAGAAACTCCCTCCATGGTGCAGATGGTGTGTGTGAGTGCATCTGTTTCTACAGATGCCTTCAATCTTACAAAGGAGGTGAAATAGACAACCACTCACAAAACACCTCACTATGTTTAGGAACTTCACTCCTCCCTCAGGACTAAATCTCTCCCATAAGGCCATCTTAATTCACCTTTGACCCATTAATTCAGCAGAGTTTTAAAAGTCAAAACCCAAAAGATGACAAAGTATTTCAATAAAGATGGCTCCAGGTGACTCTCACCTACCATAGATGACACACTCCTACATTCCTGAATATACTGGAAAAGACAAGTCTCCATACAGGGACTGCCTATATCTAAATACAACTTTTCTGTACTGGTACAGCTCTCCCTCTAAAGGTCATTTATTGCTGTAAATAGCAATTGTCCTCCTCACTTTTATTCCATAGCCACTTAATTAACTAATTAATTAATTAGTATTACCTTATGGTATCGTGCAACCAGTTTACCCCGGGAATCGAACACCACATTAGTGTTGTACTGGAAACGCCCATCAGGAGGACACTGAGGGTCACTAGTGTTACATGGTTTCTTGTCTCCCATGTTTGCCACGACATAGATTGAATTATTCTTGGCCAAACAGCTGAGTCGCTCCTGTACCGGAGTGTAGCCAAATCTGGTATATGTCCATTGGGAGAAAATTTATTGTTTTAATCTGGATTAGTTTTAAACAAAAATCTATGATTTGGTATATACAACAATTCCAACTAACAGACAGAAAAAAATAAAAGATTAAGACAAGAGACTCCAGAGGACACCAATATGGAAATTTAGCAGTAGAAAAATATTCTGGGGTTAAGAGTCCAGCCATACATATTTTTAAATTAAAATATGTATTAAATCTATAATTATACATGCAGTTCAAAACACATGCATGTGTTTGAAAATGTCTGCAGCATACTCTGGATATCACAAAGCAAAACCTTCCATGTCCTGTTCATAAAATCAGGCCTAAAAGAAAAAGCACTATTTGTGAATCAAAACTTAGAACCAGAAGAATGCTGGAAAAAATAGCAGAACAGAAAAATTCTGAAATCTGACTCCCTGTCTAGACAACAAATGTACTACAGAATCTATCCTAACTATTTTGGAATTCTGTAGTCCACTCAAAGTCCCAGGAAGTAAATGGTAATTAATTACATCAATCCTATAGTTTTCCTAGTTACAGATTCAGAAAAGAAACTTACTAAGAGGTGTAAAGTTTGAGAGACATTAAAAAATAATTTTCAGTTGGTAATACAAGTTAGATAGAAAATCAATTAGGTACAATCCTTTGGATTTACTAAAATAGAATATATAATGGAATATTTTCTTTGAATTTTTCAATTGTTAATAAATTGGACATTACTGATGTAATTATTATTTTTATACATTGTACATAGTTATTGTGTCTATTGTATATAGCTTTTCTTGTATTAGTTATAACTTTCTTTTTTATTCTTGACACAAAATGGGATATGTGGTGGTATATTTAATAAAAAAAAAAATAGCCTGACATAAAAGAGGAAAGAGCCAAGCCATGAAGGTCAGAGAATGGTGGCCTTCATCTTTAATCCTAGCTCCAGGAGTGTTGAACGAGGAAATAAGATAGCTGGTGGAGGAAAAGAAGGAAGGAGTTCAGCTTTCCTGGCCATGCCCCTGGTCAGTTGAAGAGAGAGAAGTTGGAGTCATAGAATTTCCTAGAGACAAGCCCGAGGAGTTGATGGGTGAGAAGTGGCTGTGGTTTGTTTCTCTACCTCTCTGATATTTCAGGTTTTTTCCCCAATATCTGGCTCCAGGTTTTTATTATAATACCAAATAGATTTTGTGCAATATCTGGCACCCAACATGGGGCATGAGCCCACAACCACAATTAGCAATAGCTATACATCTCCCAATCCTAGCCTTGCAGCAAGCAGGAAGCTGTCCTTTCTTGGTGGAGTTTGCAGACAGTTTGGGAAACAAACTGGGCAATGAGAACTGTGGGCTCTAACTACCAAGATCCTTGTCTAAATACCTGCTTCTGAATATAGAGATATAGACAATAAGAAAGTCATTTTTGTACACAAGCTTCATTATTTAAAACCTGTTCTTGCTGGCAGAATTGATGACCATGGTATAAGAGCTCACCTCCCTCCCCCATTTTGAAGAGGATATATCAAAAACCTTGGGTGAAGTAAGAATCTTAAGATTGAAATATTCAACCACCAACAAAGAATAAGACATACAAAGAAACAGCAAAGATAGGAAAATGGAGCTAGGTCTGGTGGAATGTCTTTAATTCTGGGACCAGCATTAACCAATAGTTTATACAAATTTGAGAGCAAGTATAGAATGGAATTCAGTTCGTGAAAATAGCAGAGCAGGGGTAAGCTGTGCTCTCTTGTCTCCACAAATCTGAAAAGTTTCAATTTGTTCCCTGGAAAGGGGCGAGGGGAAGGTTGCGGATATATCTCAGTAGGTAGCATGCTTGCTTAGCATGCTTGAATCACTGAATACACTGGGTATGGCAGCATATGCTGTAATCCCTGCACTAGGACAGTAAAGGCAGGGGGCAGAAGTTTAAGGTCATCCTCAGCCATATAATAAACTCAGTGCCACTTTGCAATTCATAAAATTCTGGTGTTTTTTTTTTGTTTTTTGTTTTTTTTTTTTTAAGTTTGGCTCAGCAATGGTGGTGCACACCTATAATGCAAGCACTTGGAGGCAGAGGCAGAAAGATCTCTGTGAATTTGAGGCCAGCCTGTTCTATAGAGTAGGATCTAAGACAGCAAGGGCTACAGAGAAAAACCCTATCTCAGAAAAATAAATAAATTTTTAAAAAGCTCAGCCACGTGTGGTGGTATATGACTGGAAAAACAGAGGCAGTGAGATCTCCCTGAATTCAAAGCTAGCCTGGTCTATATAATAAAATCCAGATGAGCCAGTGTTACCCAGTCTCAAAAACAAACAAACAAACAAAAAGTTGAGAAATATGGGAAGACAAGGAGCTGTGATCACAAAGAGCAGCAGAGGACTGAGAAAAGATGAAATAAAAATGTAGTAGATGTGCCAGCACTCAGAGGCACAGGCAGGCAGATCTCTATAACGACAACCTGCTACAAGTTCCAGAACGTTCCAGGTCAGCCAGAGGTATACAGTGAAACCTTAAGGAATGTTAGATGTATCAAGGAAGTAAGACTGTACCCTGAAACACTGGCAAAAAGTGGTTTAAAAAAAAGACAAAAAAAAAAAAACCCTCTCAATCCCCTACTCTTATAAACACATGGAAAGTAAGATGATCAGAAGCAAAAATGGAAAACCAAAATTTCGAATGATACAACAACCAAGTGAGACACTGAGAAATTAATACCCGGGATTCTACAAACACTTTAACTGAAACAGTAAGAGAGAGTTTTTGTTCATCTTGTTTTATTTGTTTGTTTTTTAATCCAACAACTTATCCCAGTTATATAGATGCCAAATGGAAAATACAATACATAAAAAAAAAAAACACGGAACATGACAATCTCACAAAAAATGGACTCCAAAGAGAAACACCAATGAACATAAGAGCATGGTTATCAGGACATGGAAGAGAGGTAAAGCCACAGACCTCTAAATGACATCAGAGATCGAAATTCAGGAGGACACAGACTCCTGACTGAGGAGAGTAAACTTAGCTCAAGAAACCCCATTTTGTATTCTAGTAGCTATTTTTTATTACAGAGGTAAAACAGTTTAGTTTCACATTCCTGGCAGGGCCTTGCCCAGTTCCAAGAAAGAATGAGCTAAGCACTATCTAAGGACATCTGGATGATCCATCCCTAAGGGAGTGGTCTTTCTGAGTGATGGAGTTTAAGACAGGAAATATGAATAACTAAATTAATTTTTAAAAAAGCATACAAGATATCAGAGAAGATAAGAAAGCCTCTTTAAGGCTTGAGACTGAGGGATGAATTGAGATACTCAGCCAACAATAAATAAAAAAATAAGAAAACACAAGCAGAACAAGCAATATCTAAAGAACATCATCCAAAGGCCAAATTTAAGCATGGGCACAGGAGGAGTAAAAATACAAGTTAAGGGCATAAAAAGTATATTCATAAAATCATGACAGAGGAGCTAGATAGATGAATCAGTGGTTTAGATAGAGTCTACTTGTTGCATGTAAAGGAGCCAGGTTCAGTTCCTAACACCTATATAATAGTTCACAGCCATTCACAACTTTAATTCTAGAGCATCCAATGCCTCCTTCTGACCATCTCAGGCACCTGACATGCATGTGGTACACATATACATGTGAAGGCAACACTCATGCACTTAAAATAAATAAATCTTTATTTTAAAAAAAAAAATCATAGCAGAAAAGTTTCTAAAGCTAGGGAAAAGATGGCCACCCAAGTATATATTGAGAACAGGAAGAGACCTTTCTTATGTAATAGTATAGTTAGCATACTAAGTATAGAGAAAAAAGAAAATATCTGGAAAGCTGTAGAGAAGTAGCAAGTCACATGGGAAGACAAATCAATCAGAATAATGGCAGATTTCTAAAAAAAAAAAAACAAAAACAAAAAACAAAAAGCCAAAAGAACATGGAGTAATTAACTGTCAATCCTGAGTACATATCTAGCAAAGTCTCACTTCATAATTGAAAGAGAAAAAAAAAAACTTGCCATGATCATAGCCATTAAAGCACTCCTACAAAGATAATTGAAGAAATTTTACATATTAAAGAAAGATAAGCATGCCTATGAATTCACAGTGAAGAACAAACCATGCTAGAACAGTAGATAAAGGCAAGGAGGATTAGGAAAAGTAGAAAGTACCAAACATTTTAACAAGAAAAATGAATTACAAGACAGTAATGAATTCATAACTTTGAAGAATAACTCTGAATCGTGATGATCTAAGCTCTCTGAAAAACAGACCAGAGACCCATGGACATGATACCTCCAAGAAACACACTTCGGTGTGCTGTTGTGATCCTCACCTGGAATCTCAACACTTGGGAGGCAGTGGCAGGTGGGTCTCTGAGTTCAAGCTAGCCTGGTCTATATAGCAAACTCTAGACCAGCCAAGGTTACATCGTGAGACCATGCCTCCAAGAAAGAAAGAAAGAAAGAAAGAAAGAAAGAAAGAAAGAAAGAAAGAAAGAAAGAAAGAAAGAAAGAAAGAAAGAAAGAAAGAAAGAAAGAAAAGTTAGCTGAATAATCACTCTCTGCTGCTTCCTGTGCAATGTGGCCATGGTCTCCTTGCCAAGGTCTCTCCTGCCATAACAGACTATCTATACCCACTCTGACTGCAATCCAGAATAAATTAGTGCTTCCTTCCTGAAATTGCTCCTTACTAGATATTTTGCTGGAGCAATGAGAAAATATAGCTGATACTGAAAGGGGAGGGCATTACAAGCTAAGAAACCAGGGGAAAAGGCCGATAGGGGTATGGCTAATGGTTTGGGTCATGTTCCTCCTGATAACTTCATCTAAGTAAGTTATATGCTATCATTCTTTCTGGCTCAAAAAGTATTCACACTGGGTGTGATTTGCTTTGGTACTAGGAAATAGAAATACATGTTAGAGCATTGACTGATGATCTCATAATTTTTGTTCATTTCCCTGATAAATATATTTATGGGTGGTGAAAATTAAATCATATTTGGCTGATGGTGGGTCTGTGTTGAAGCCTTGGTCCCCAGCTACTTATAGATGGCAAAACTAAGAGATTACAACTGTGAGAAGAAAACTGTGTCACTGAGGTGTGTGACTGAACAGGTATTAGAGGCTCCTTCCTCTCTCTCTTTTTGTTTCTGACTACCCTGAAGTGAATTAAGATCGCTCTCCCACGCCTTTCTACCATGAGGCAGGACGTTGTCATAGACCTAAAGAAACTAGGTCAGATGACCATAGATTAAAACCTCTGAGACTGTGAGTCTCCTGTGAAGTCAGTTGTCCCGACTATTTTGTGATAACAGTATCAATCTGATAGATACAGCATCAATAACAGCATCAATCTGATAGATACAGCATCAATAACAGCATCAATCTGACAGATACAAGACCTGCTTGCTCTATGTTTTCAACAACCCTTTTCCTGGGTAAAACAAGAAGTTCATAACTGAACTGTTCATTTTTTTTGTATATTTGAAATTTTCTTATATGTATAAAGTAAACGCTGATCATTCTACCCTCCCCCTCCCCACAACTCCTCCCTAGATTTCTCCTTACTCGATTCCCTCCATGTACCGTTTCTTTACCTGCTTGCATTATCACAGGGGATCCAGTTTACTTGAGGGTCTGGAATATCCTCCAAGTATGGATAGATAGTATCCCTCGTGAAACGCACACCATAGATACCGTCTTCAGGAGTCACAATAATGTGTGCACCCTGTAAAACCAGAAAGTTAAAACCTTTCTCAAACAAACAAATATCAGAGATGGACTGCTGCAAGGAGAATTGGAAATTAAGTGGCATGCTGAGTGTGGTAGAGGAGCTCAGAGTGGAGAGCATCCTGTACTATTTAGAGAGTTCTAGGACAGCCAGAATGACACAGAAATCCCATGGGGGTGAGGGGGGGGTAACTAAGTGGCAACTATTTGAGCACTTCTTCTTCTTCTTCTTCTTCTTCTTCTTCTTCTTCTTCTTCTTCTTCTTCTTCTTCTTCTTCTTCTTCTTCTTGTTTTGTCTTTCCAAGCATTTTTTTGTTTGTTTTGAGACAGGATTTCACATAGCCCAGCCTGGCTTCACATTCACTGTACAATTTAGAATAACTTTAAACTGCTGAGCCTCCAGCCTCCACTTTTCAAGCCCGCAGATTATATCAAGTACACATCTGGCCTTCCCAAACACTTGAATTTTCTTATCCTGCCATTATCAACTTTTTTTTTAATGGACATTCACAGCTGTGTAAGCCATTCACAGATCTGTAACCCTTGCCCCCATTAATTATAAACCTATTTCATCCCCCAAATCAACCCTCTTTGAACTTTGCTCAGTTGTACCGGGCTAAATCTGGATGGATTTATGTTTCTGCCTCAGGATTTTCCTATGCAGTACCCACAGACATGATTCCTGCTCTGCAAAAAGAACCACCTCATACACAGGTCAGCTAGGCTGTTCCTTGTTATAATCTCTCAGCTAACCTGGGCACTTTGACTTTGAAGGTTGCTGTGGTCTTTAAAGAAACAATTGAGGACTGGAGAGATAGCTCAGTGGTTAAGAGCACTGACTGTTCTTCTAGAGGACCTGGGTTCAGTTCCCAGCACCCACATGGCAAATCACAACTGTCTGTAACTCCAGTTCCAGAGGATCTGACACCCTCATACCAATGTACATAAAATTTTAAAAAAAAGAAACAGTTAAACTAAGGATAAAATATAATATCAACATGTAATAATCTTTTAAATTTTAATATATATAAATTTTAGTTGAAGACTGGGTCTCACTGTCTCTGTAGCCCTGGTTGGCATCACAGGGTTCACCTGCCTCTGCTTTCATCTCACTGGGGTGAGATGAAAAGCATGTGTCACCACACCTACCACACTGGTATATTTGTATTATTGTAATCATGTTTTACATGTCCCTGGTCTATAACTGACCGATGAGCATCCTACTTAAATCCACCTAGCTAAACCACACTTACATTGTAAAGTTTGCCTTAAGCTTCACACTTCATCCAACACAGTGACATTGACAGACATACTTTAATAGTGAAATTAAAATGATTTGATAATCATGTTACTTTGTGTTAGGAGTTTGTAATTTAATTGTTTCAGACTGTAAACTGAAGGTCTGTGGCCATACACTCTGAATACTCCAGGTCTTGTCAGATTGTAAACTTATCTGAACCCTACAAACCAGAGCTCAAACACACACTAAAGTTGTGATAGTCTAAAATAGCAACAGGAGAGGGCGTGGCTAGAGGATGGCTGCAGGCTAAGAACACTGGCTGTTCTTTCAGAGGACCCAGGTTCGAGTACCCACATGGCTGCTCACAACTGCCTGGAACTCTAGTTCCAGAAGATCTAATGCCTTCTTCTGTGCTCTGTGAGGACCAGGTACACATGTGGTACACAGAGGTACACACAGACAAAAAAAAAACCAAAAAACTCATACACTTAAAATAAAGAAGTATAAGCTAGTTCCTGAAAGCCCTGCTTAAAACAAAGCATCTTAGCTATGCTACCCCCACCCCTCCCACGCACTTCCCCGCCCTCATCCTTCTCAGGACTTGGTACTCTGAAGAGATGGGTGCAGATACCTGCTTTGCTGCGGAAACGATCGCTTCTTCCAGAAGATCCAGATTCTGATTCATTAATGCCAGTGCCTCACTGGGAGACACCGGTAACCGGGTGTTGTTCCTAGACAGGATTACGGCATGCTCGTAAACAGCTGCAACAAAAGTGTCCAAAGAGCTGACTTTTAAAACACAGAAGACAGAAAACGCTGTACAAGCCAGCCACCGAGACGCGCTCATGCTGAAGTCCACAGACTGCTGGAAACCAAAGCAGTGGCTTGCTACGTGTACAAAGAAAGTCACGGGTCACGTGTTTCCCAGACCTTGGTATCTTCAAAACAAACTTAAAAGGTTAATTTTAAGAAAATTTTGTCCCTGAAAGCAACAGTTCCAGAAATGTCCTTGGCTCTCTAATCTGGAATGCCAGAAGGGAACCGTGGTTACTTATCTTCTCGTAAGTGAGCCCCACCCCTTCGCCTGGAGGTCACACGTGAAGGTGGGTGGGACTGTTGTCCCTATGGTTAGTCACTTCTAGTGAAAAGCTTTGGAACTGAATTTCTAGATGTGCAAGGTAAACGTGAGTTATATCCATCTCCCAATTTCAGTCCATCTCCAAAATGACTTCAGGATTATTCCTTGGCAGGGGGAGGGGGCGGGGGTGTGACAGCAGCTCAGGGTTCGGTGGAAGCCCATTAGAGAAAGCTGTTTCTCTGAGCGGATACCTAACATTCCAAGCAACCCAAGACCTATTTCAGCTGGGTGTGTCAAAAGGACCATTCCTTAGGAAGACGGATTCTAAAGAGACAGAAAGAATAACCTTCCCTTCAAGAAACCGTGTGCTGAGAGCCTGTCTCACCACCAGCCACCACCCTCCCACCCCCTGGCCCCACCCCCCAACCCCGCCCCCCTCCCCAGCTCCAAAGCCACCTGGCAAAGTTCTGTTCACTCAGCCTAACTTTCTGACTCAGAAAGATGTGGCTTTTCTGTCTGTCTTTTTTCTTGCTTGCTTATTTTCTTTCTTCTTCCTTCCCTTTCTTCCTTTCTTTCTGCCTGTCTTTTTCTTCTTTCTGCTTTCTTTCATTTGCTGGCCAGAGCCGAGGCTGCTTTTTCAAATTATGACCAACCTCTAAGCCTAACTTTGACTCTTCTTCATCCTCTACACAGCTTCTGCGATTCAGTTTCTTGAAACTCAAATAAAATTGTCTTCAAAGTAGTTTTTTGGTAAAGGTAAAGAAAAAGCCAAGTATAGTGACATACACCTTTAATCCCAGAACTCAGAAGGCAGAGGCAGGCATATGTCCGTGAGTTCAAGACCAGGCAGGTCTACATAGAGTTCCAGTACAGTCAGAGCTACATGGTGAGATCGTGTCTACAAAAGCAAAGAAGAAAGAAGGAAGGAAAATATTGCACCCTCACATTGTTCTAAAAGAACAAAAGGCTTTCTCTCTCAGACAACATGTGAGGAATAAGTAAGAGATCATGTGGACAGAACAAAGGACTGGACACCTGGCAACCTACCACAAACTGAGCAGTATGAATAACACAGGTGTATTGTCTCCTGGTAGCAAGATTGACTTCTACTCAGAGCCACAAGAAGGGACATGCTCCTGTCTCTCCTTGGCATGAACATGACTGTCTTCTTTCGGAATCTCTAGGTGGTAAGCAAATGAGAATCTAAATTGCTTCTTTTCATAAGAGCACCAGAGAGTAAATGTGGTGCCCATTCCACTCCAGTCTGACCTCATCTGAACTAATGATATCTTAAGTCCATTTCTAAAGAGAGCAACATGGCCACACACTGAGGAATTAGATTTCAACACAGAACTTTATGGAACTCCTACATTGCAGAATTTCAACATGGCTATGTGGCATAAAGAGTAACTAGTTTGACAATTTTGAAGTTATTAAACCATCTATGTTGTAGAATATTATTTTAAGGTGTGTTACTTTTGTTATTTTACATTTGTTTAACTCTGTGAAGCTGTGTTACTGTACCTATCTGAAACACCTGACAGTCTAATAAAGATCTGAATGGCCAATAGCAAGGCAAGAGGAAGAATAGGCGGGGCTGGCAGGCAGAGGGGATATATAGAAGGAAAAATCTGGGAGGAAAAAAATGTCAAGAAGCCAGAGAAGGAGGACTTTGGGGCCAACCACCCAGCCACCCCCAGCCAGCCACCAAGTAAAAGTAAGATGTACAGAAGAAAAGGGAAAAGCCCAGAAGCAAAAGGTAGACCAGAGAATTTAAAAGCTGGCTAACAACAAACTAAGATAAGGCCAGGCATTTATAAGTAAGACTAAGCCTCCTCCGTGGGTGTGATTTATTTGGAAGCTGGGTAATACACCCGCCCCACCGGGGGGGGGGGGGGGGGAAGTAAGAAAAGAACCAACAACACATTCCAAGTGATCAGTGATCATTTAAATTTCAGTCACACAGTTAAATCCCAGCTCAGTCGGAACACCTCCTGTGGGGTTTCCTGGGCCAGATGGGTAGGAAACTACATACTTAGCAAGTAGAGAAAGAAAAGCAAGCACCCCGCTGTCCATGATGGATCCTTCTGAGAGCTGGGAAGAGCTAGCAGCAGGTGAAAAACAGCACAGGTTTTTGTTACATAATAGGTTGTGAACAGGATCTAGGTAAAAGGTGCAGCCAGAATGAGTTACCAAAGAATCGGAATCATTCCTAGACTCAGTAAAGTTTTTAAAGTGTACTTTTTTTCCTTGTTGTTTTGTTTTGTTTGTTATTGTTTCGTTTGGTTTTGGGGTTTTGGTTTTTTGTTTTTGTGGAGTTTGGGGTTTTTTTGGTAGTTTGTTTTTGTTTTTGTTTTGTTTTGGTTTTGGTTTTGGTTTTTTGCAAGATGTCATTATGTAGCAGGCCTTGACTGGTCTAGAGTTCACGGAGTTCCACATGCCTCTGTCTTCTGTATGTTGCGATCAAAAGTGTCCTGCTGCTGCCACTACCACCACACCTGACTCAAAATATTTTTAAAAGAATTTCCACTGACATCTCTGTTCAAAATGTATGATGGCTAGCAAGGATCTCACCACAAGAAAGCAACTGATTGTCAGGAACTCCCCTAAGTGCCTTGAGAATCAGGTCACGGAACAGTCTACAGCCCTCAGATTTGGAGAGAAAGGCAAAGAGACAAAAGCTTTCCAAAGTAGAGCCTGACGCTGGAGCCAGCATTTCAGGAACAACATTGCCTGTGCCTGTGGTGGGTGAATAGACAACAGCTTGGTGTGGACCAGAGCCTCCTGAGAGTGATATTCTGCAGGCAGTGAAGAATCTCATTCTTTTAGTCAAGGTGAGTTCTGTCTCCAGGAGCCCTACCAGGTTTTCATAGCAAACAAATCAAAATCCCCCACAGCTTTGTGCCATAAGAAGCTGAGAAATGGAAGGTTTAATGAGCTCATCTTCCAAAAGCCCAGAACCTTCCATTTTTATTCTCCTTAACAAAAATTTCAACGCCTATTGTGATGGTGCGCACCTTTAATATCAGCACTTGGAAGGCAGAGGCAGGGCTACAGAGTAGACTAGGCCAGACTGGTCTACAGAGTGAGTTCCATGACAGCCAGGGCTATGTAGAAAGAGACCGTCTCCAAAACAAAAAAAAAAACTGCAAGGAAAAGAGTTTCACTAGAGCCCAATTCATCTGGAGAAGAGTAAACAATGGTAGCAAATGAATGGGGGCTCTTATAAAGCCAAGCAGATTGAGGAGAGACTTTGTGAAGGTTGAGGCTGCACCACAGGACTAGAGAATGCTTCCCACAGCCCTGCATGTCCCAGGGGATCACCCTGACATTCCTGGCCTATAACAGAACTAGGCAAGAGCAAGACTCCAAAGGCAACAGTGAAGCTCTTGAGTGCCATGAGCAGGCTGTGGATTCAAGACTGCCTGCAACATCTATTCAATGCTTTCATTGGGTCTTCAGGCCCTGATGTCTATGATATCCCTGTGATCAGTTCTTTCATAGCCTGATAACTGGCTACACATGGCCCCTCTGTTCACAGGGACCATCTCTAGCAAAAAGACTACAAATGCAGAGAAAAGCCTTCATAGAAACCACCAGGCTTCACCAGATTGACCTGCAAGGATGGAGCAAAGCGCTGCTGCTTCTTCTTCTTCTTCTTCTTCTTCTTCTTCTTCTTCTTCTTCTTCTTCTTTTTTGATGTTCATTGGTGTTTTGCTTGCATGTATATGTGTATGAGGGTGTCGGGTACCCTGGAACTGGAAATATAGACAGTTGTGAGCTGCTGCATGTAGGTGCTGGGAATTGAACCCAGTCCTCTTGAAGAGCAGCCAGAGTCCTTGACCACTGAGCCATCTCTCCCGCTCCAGCACATTACTTCTAGAGGAGAAAATGGACATCATTCCCTAGAATGGAGAGAGGATCACACTAGGCTGGGAATGGCAGCATACACCAGTCATCCAGGTACTTGGCGGGCATTGGAGGAGGGTCACAAGTGTGAGAACAATCTAAACTACATGGGAAACTCCATGTAGAAAGAAAGAAAAGAGGGAAAGAAGAAGGGAGATAGGAGGGAGAGTGAGAGAAAAAGAAAGAAAAAAGATGGAGAGAGGGATGAGGGAGAGAATGAACAAAAGAAAGGAAGAGAGGGAGACAGGGAGGGAGAAAGGGAGGAAAGAAAGAGAGAGAAGAAGGAGGAGGAGGAAGGAAGAAAGAAAGAGGAGGGGCTGGAGAGATGGCTCAGGGGTTAAGAGCACTGACTGTTCTTCCAGAGGACCTGAGTTCAATTCCCAGCAACCACATGGTGGCTCACAGCCATCTATAATGACATCTGGTACCCTCTTCTGGCTGCAGACATATATGCAGGCAGAGCACTGTATAGATAATAAATAAATAAATCTTTAAAGAAAGAAACAAAGAAAGAAAAAAAGAGGTTTATACTCCTCTGATCTTTGCTCAGAGAACAGTGATAACATTCACCCTGGCAGGCCCCAAAAGTATCTTGGAAACTATTTCTAACCATGTAATCCAGCAGAACCATAAGCCAGGGAAAAGAAACTGGGAACAAGAACGGAGTCGGGGGTAACAATGCTACCTGCACTCTGAACCTGCAAAGTAAAGTGTACAGGAAGATTAGATATAGGTCTCTATGTCTCCACTCATCATATCTAGATGCTAGTCATAACTGCAAAGCAATTCTATGATTAAATTCAGTGTAGTCCATGAAGTTTATTGTGGTGTAAGAACATATTTTTGGCTTTTGTAATGGCTCTGGGGACCAAATCATAGCCTCCTGCATGCCATGGAATTGTTCTAGCACTGAGCTGCACCTCTGGATACTTTTGTAATTTTCAGTGTTTCTACTAAGAGTTATATGTTCTTGTCATAGGACAAAACAATAATGTGTTTTAAAGATCTTTATTTCAATTTCAGTTCTGGAATCCACCAATGCCTCATCCCAGGAAAATTAGCTTAATTAGCTTCTTATAGACTAAGCAAAAGTAGTACTTTGGGGAGTTAGGGCTAGGAAACTAATAAAGATGGGGAGTGCTTTGTTTTCCTTTTTAAAAACAAAACAAAACAAAACAAAACAAAAACGCAAAACAGGGTTTCTTTGTGTAACTCTGCTGACCTCAAACTCAAAGGTCTGCCTGCCTCTGCCTCCAGAGTGCTGGGACCTAAAGGCATGAACCACCAGGCCTGACTTAAATAACAATGTTTTAACAAATATTTAAGAATGAGAGTTAAGAGAGAAAGGCACTTGGAAGAAAGTGACATATTCTAAAGCATGGGTGAGAGTCTTAGGCAAAAATCCAGCTTCTTTAAACAGGAGAGGCTAACGATAGCTGGAAGAGAGCAGTAAAGCTGGTCTTTCCAATCACTTTCCTCATCAGGCATGTGCAGGCACACAGAAGAATGGAGAAGAGGTTCAGTGAGCATGAGATTGTTCCAGATGACTTCTTGGAGTAAGGGTTAAAACACACAATTAGTCACTGTTGGACATGCTGAGAGGTTGTGCTGCCCTGCTGGGTTTTTCTGGTGTCACCTAA
The DNA here is from genome assembly GCA_004025045.1 of Sigmodon hispidus. Lineage (NCBI taxonomy): Eukaryota > Metazoa > Chordata > Mammalia > Rodentia > Cricetidae > Sigmodon > Sigmodon hispidus. The sequence goes on from PVIH01002067.1 coordinate 34,335, forward strand.
ATAATTCTGATTTCTCAGAGGATAAAATAGAGTTTTGGCTTGGTTGATGTGGAAGAATTTACTCAGACATTTTAATCTTGTTTTGCTGGAGCTCAGAGCAGGACCTGAGTCTAAAACAGTAATGTCATATATTTTTTTTTTATTTAACAGATTGAATTAGTTCTTACAAAAAAAATCTTCTGACTAGTAAGTTATATTCTACAATATGAAAAATATTAAATGAAGTCATGAGTAGTTTTAGTCTCTACAGAGTCTGGATGGGAAAGGCATAACTGTGTGAGCAGAATCTTGCAAGGCTCCTCACTTGTGTATAAACTGAGAACATGGCTGCTCTGTGGTATGGCTAAACAGAGGGTTTTTTATTGTAGAGATGAGGGAGAGAACAGCAAAGACTGCAAGAACCCAGAGCAGAAAGAAAAACAAGTAGACTGAACTAGTCCTGGCAAAACTCATTATTTATGAGTTGTGGTAAATAAAGTAAAAATCATGACTATAGTTCATGTGTTGGGTGGTGGGGTGTAGAGATAAAAAGAAAAAGAAAAAGTAAAATCATGGGCAGTTAAGAAAAAGGGCAAGGTGATTTCAGTTTTGTCATGCTGAGAAATGAGTCAAGGGCAGTGTCTTGGGAGGCAGAGGCAGGCTGAGTTCCTAAGTTCAAGACCAGCCTGGTCCATGTGGTGACTTGCTGTGGGATTATGCTCTTCTACATTGTAAATATTTGTCCCTCCTACTGGTTTAATAAAACACTGATTGGCCAGAAGGCAGACAGGAAGTGTGAGTGCAGCTACCAGACCAAGAAAACTCTGGAAAGACAAGAGCAAAGTAGAGATGCCAGGCAGATGCAGAGGAAGGAAATGCTCTGAGAAAATTACTAAGCCACTTTGCTAATCATTGGTTAGTTTAAGAGTAAGAGTTAGCAAGTAATATGCCTGAGCCATAGTCCAAACAGCATGTAGTTAATATAAGAACTTGTATGATTATTTGAGACTGAGAGTCCAGACCTCAGAGCTAGACTGGGCCAGAAACTTCTTAATACAGTGAGTTCTATATAGCTAGGGCTATATAGTGAGACTCTGTTTCCAAAGTAACTAACCAAACACAAGAACTGAAGTGACAGTGAGATCTGAGTTTGAAGCCCTCTTTACTAAAAAGCTGGCAGATGTATGCCTACATTATTATATATGTAACAAGGTGCATGATATTAAGGATGCTGAGTTCACCATGACAGCCTCCAGACAGCTGGCTAGTGGTAAAAGAAGTTGTTTAAAAGGAACTCACATGAGTTCAGAAGAAAAGAAAATGACCATGATTCTCACTGACAAAGGAATCCAAGCCTGGGTTTTCTGTCATATTTAGAGCTGAGGGTCCTATTGCTACTGCAGAAAGAACCTTAGAAAGATAGGACTAGGGAGTCCAAACACATTTTCTAGTGTACAGAGTGTTGCTAACTTCCTGGTACTAAAGTAAATTATAGTGGATAGTAAAAAAACACCCGACCCTCCTCCCAGCCAGCCAGCCAGACCATCTAGGACAACCCCAGGTCTGGGCAACAGGGCATAAAATGTGCCCTCCTAACCCCATCTCAGCTCGAGCTGCAGGCAAGCAAGCTGGAGGACCCCAGCCTGTAAGCCTGATTATCACCACCCCTCATCAGACCCTCTACCTCATAATCCTCAATTCATTTCCCAAAACCACCCATCCCTTCAACCTCAGCTGCTTCCTGAGACACAGCCTTGGGAGAGCCCCAGCAGAAGAGCTACAGCTGCTTCCTAAGACACAACTTCTGGACAGCCCCATCACAAGAGCCCTATCACAAGAGTGGCTTCCTGAGGCACAGACTATGAAGAGCTCCTTCACAAGAGCTCCAGCTGCAGATCTTAATCTCACTCTGAGTCACAAATTTCACTGCCTCTGAGTTCTCCAAGAGTTCCAGTTGTACCAAGAGCATCTGATAGACTAAAAACAGCTAGCTAAACACAGATAACACTTGCACAAATCAGCAGAAGAGATGAGTAGACGCCGGTACAAAAATTCATTTAATAACATGAAGAACAATATGGCACCTCTAGAACCTAGTGGTTCTACAACAGGAAGGCCTTCACATTCCAGTATGAAAGAAGCAGAGAGAAACAACCTTAAAATTATCTTTATAAAGATGATAAAAGCCTTTAAAGAGAAAATTAAAGAAGAAATAAAAGACTCCCTTAAGGAAACAGGAAAAGTCAAGCAAAAAAAAAAAAAAATAGAAGAAAACAATAAATTTCTTAAAGACTAGAGAACCAAGAAAAAGCAATCAAACAGGTGAAGGAAACAGTGCAAGAATTAAAAACTGAAGTAGGAGCAATAAAGAAAACACAAATTGAAGATATGTTGGAAATGAAAAATCTGAGTAAATGAACAGAAACTACAGACACAAGCATAACTACCAGAATGCAAGAGATGGAAGAGAGAATCTCTGGTGTGGAAGATACAATAGAGGAAATAGATTTGTCAGTCAAAGAAAATTCTGAAGTTAAAAAAAAATCATAACACAAAATATCCAGGAAATCTGGGACACCATGAAAAAACCAAATCTAAGAATAATAGGAATAGAAGGAGAACAATACCAGCTCAAAGGCACAGGAAATATATCCAGCAACATCATGAAAGAAAACTCTCTCAATCTAAAAAAGAAAATGCTTATGAAGATACAGAAAGCTTACAGGACACCAAATAGACTAGACTCGCAAAAAAGTCTGCTCACCACATAATAATCAAAATATTAAATATACAGTATAAAGAAAGAATATAAAGAGCTGCAAAGGAAAAAGACCAAATAACTTATAAAGCAGACCTATCAGAATAACACCCAAGTTCTCAATGGAGACTATGTAAGCCAGTAGGTCCTGGACAGACGCTATAAGGACACTAAGAGACCATGGATGCCATCCTACACCGCTATACCCAGCAAAACTCTCAGTCACTATAAACAGAGTAAAGAATATATTCCATGACAAAACCATATTTAAACAATGTCTATTCAGAAATTCAGCCCATAAGAAAGCACTACAAGGGAAACTCCAACCTAACGAAGCTAGAAACACTGATGAAGCCACAAGCAATAGATAATCCCACAGAAGCAAACCACAAATAAGGGAAACACTGTAGTGGGACTATGTTGTTACATCATAAATAATTTTTCCATCTACTGGTTTAATAAAAATGCTGATTGACCAAAGGCTTACAGGAAGTGTGGGTGGGTCTACTAGACTAAGAAAACTCTGAGAACAGGCTGAGCAGATCAGAGAGATGCCACAGAGATGCCAGAAGATGCAGAGGAAAGAAGCTGAAATGCTGCTCTAAGAAAAGGTACTGAGTTTCATGGCTAAACAGGATAAGAATCATGGGTTAGTTTAAGGGTAAAGAGTTAGCAAGTTGGGGGCTGGAGAGATGGCTCAGTGGTTAAGAGCACCGTCTGCTCTTCCAGAGGACCCGGGTTTGATTCCCAGCACCCATATGGCAGCTAACAACTGTCTATAGTTCCAGTTCCAGGAAAACACCAAGGCAAATAAATAAATAAATAAATAAAATTTTAAAAATTAAAAAAAAATAAAACCAAAACTTTATTTATAAAAAAAAAGAGTTAGCAAGTTATATGACTGGGCACCAGGTCAATTAGCAGAAGATTAATATAAGTGTCTGTGTGTTTCTGTGTGATTGTGAGTCTGCAAGTTAGAACCTCTGGGCTAGATCAGAAAGTTCAGGCCAGAAATATAATACAAAAATAAAAAACACACATGCACACTACCACCAAAAATAACAGGAATTAACAATCACTGGTCATTAATATTCCTTAATATCAATGGACTCAATTCACCTATAAAAAAAGATACAAGCTAACACAATGGATATAAAACAAAACCCATCCTTCTGCTGCATACAAGAAACATACCTCAACTTCAAAGACAAACCTTGCCTCAGAGTAAAGGATTGAGAAAAGACTTTCCAATTAAATGGACTCAAGAAACTAGTTGGTGTAGCTATCCTAATATCTAACAAAATAAACTTCAAACAAAATTCAATCAAAAGAGACCAGGATGGGTTGGAGAGATGGCTCAGCCGTTAAAGGCTAGGCTCACAACCATAAAAGAGACCAGGAAGAATGTTACTTATTCATCTCAGGGAAAAATTCATCAACAAGGGTCAATCCTGAACAGTTATGCCCCCAATACAAGGACACCCACATGTATAAAAGAAACATTGCCAAAGCTTAAACTTTACATCAAGCTCCACACACTAATACTAACAAGATTTCAATACCTGACTCTCATTAATGGCTAGGTCTTCCAGACAGAAACTGAACAGAGTAACAAGGGAGATGACAGATATTATGACTCAAATATATTTATACAGATATTATGACTCAAATATACTTAACAGATATATACAGAACGGTTCACCCAAATACGAAAGAATATACCTTCTTCTCAGCACGCCATGAAACTTTCTTTAAAATTGACCACATACTCAGTCATAAAACAAATATGGATAGATACAAAACATGGGAATAAGCCCTTGTATCCTATCAGATCACCAAGGACCAAAGTTAAAGTTCAACAATAACACAAACCACAGAAAGCCTAAATCTCATGGAAACTAAACATCTCTCAATTGAACTACCTCTGGGTCAAGGAATAAGTAAAGGAAGAAATTAAAGACTTCCTAGAATTTAATGAAAATGAATCCTTAACATATCCAAACTTATGGGATACAATGAAAGCAGTGCTAAGAGGAAAGTTCATAGCACTAAGTGCCTACATTAAAAAAAAAAAAAATTGGAGAATTTACAGACAAAAGACTTAACAGCATAGCTGAAAGCTCTAGAACAATTAGAAGCAAACTCACCCAGAAGTATTGGGCAGGAAATAGTCAAACTCAGGGCTAAAATAAATAAAATTGAAACAAAGAGAATAACACAAAGAATCAATTAAGCAAAGAATTTTTTCTTTGAAAAGATAGACAAGCCCTTATCTCCAAACTAACTAAATGGCAGAGAAAGAATATTCAAATTAACAAAATCAGAAATGAAAAGGGAAACCTAACAATTGATACACAGGAAATCCAGAGAATCATTAGGTCATACTTTAAAAACCTGTACTCCACTAACTCAGAAAATCCAAAAGAAATGGACAGCTTTCTAGACAGATACCACTTACCAAAATTAAATCAAGACCAGATAAATGACCTCAATAGACCTATAACCCCCAAGGAAATTGAAGTTGTTATTAAAAGTCTCTCAAACAAAGTAAAAAAAAGCCCAGGGCCAGATGGTTTCAGCACAGAATTCTACTTGATTAAAAAAAAAAGAAGAAGAAGAAGACCCCTCCATGTTCTTGGATAAGAAGGATCAACATAGTAAATTTGGCAATCTTACCAAAAGCAGTTCAATGGAATCTCCATCAAAACCCCAACACAATTCTTCACAGACCTCAAAAGAACAATACTCAACTCCATATAGAAAAACAAAAAACCTAGGATTGCTACAAAAAAAAGTCTTGTTCAATAATAGAACTTCAGGAGGCCTCATCATCCCTGACCTCAAGTTATACTATAGAACTACATTAATAAAGACAGCTTGGTACTAGCATAAAAACAGACTTGTGGATCAATGAAATCAAATCAAAGACCCTGACATTAATCCACACACCTATGAACACCTGATTTTTGTCAAAAAAAAAAAAACCCAAAAATATACAATTAAAAAAAAAATCTTCAACAAATGGTGCTAGCATAATTAGATGGTAATATGTAAAAGAGTGCAAATAGATCTATATCTATCATCCTGCACAAAATTCAAGTCCAAGTCAATCAGAAACCTCAATATAATCCCAGATACACTGAATTTGATAGAAAAGAAAGTGGATAATATCCTTGAGCACATTGGCGCAGGTGACCACTTCCTAAATAAAATACCTGTAGCACAGACACAAAGAGCAACAGCTAATAAATGAGTCTTCCTTTTAGTGGAATTCAAGTGTTACTGAGGGAGGCCTAGAAGTATAGCTTTGGGGTCTCAGGACCCTGAATGGGGCGTGGCCAGCCCCCATTGAGAAGCCTGTTGCACACTAACCTTCCTTTCTGTTTGTTCCTGCATTCTCAGGGAGAGGTCTGGTACCTTCACAGTGTGGAACAGTTCCACTCTCCAAGAATTGTCTTAAGGTTCAATTTGTATCAGTAACTCCTTAATAAATACTAATTCTTTATATAATCAATTGCAAGTGAATAATTCTGCAATACCTCCTGAAACTGACAAGCTTCTGTAAGGCAAAGAACACAGTCAATAAAACAAAACAACAGCCTATAGAATGGGAAAAGATTTTCACCAACCCTACATCTGACAGAGGATTGATCTCTAAAATAGAGAACTCAACAAACTAGAGGTCCAAAATCAAATAATCCAATTAAAAATGGAGCTCAATGGTAAATAGAGAATTCTCAACAGAAGAATTTCAAATGGCTAAAAAACAGAGAACTGCTCAACATCTTTAGCCATCAGAAAAATGCAAATCAAAACAACTCTGAGATACCATCTTACACTAGAATGGCAAAAAAAAAAAAAAAAAAAAAAACTATGTTGGAGGGGATGTGGAGCAAGGCGAACACTCCTCCATTGTTGGATTGTTGGTTGGAGTGTAAACTTGTACAGTCAAACTGGAAATCAATCCACCTTATGATCCAGCAATACCACTACTAGGCTTATACCCGATGGATGCATATTTGCACCCTAAGGGCATTAACTCAGCTATGTTCTTAGCAGCACTATTCATAATAGCCAGAACCTGCCAACAACCTACATGCCCCTCAACTGAAGAATGGATTTTAAAAATGTGGTACATTTACACAATGAAATACTACTCAGAAGAAAAAAAAAATGACATCCTGAAATTTTCAGACAAATGGATGGATCTGGAGAGTATCATCCTGTGTGAGATAACAAAGACTCAGAAAGACAGACATGGTATGTACTCACTCATAAGTGGATTTTAGAGATAAAGCAGAGGATAATCGGGAGCAGCTAGGTAACAGGAGAAACTCAAGAAAGACATCCATGGGTCCCCTGGGAAGAGAAATAGAGAAGATCTCCTGAGTAAATTGAGATCATATGGGGGAGCAAGCAAGGGGAGGTGGGAAGAGATCATGAGAGAAGGAGATGATTGAGTGGGAGGAGCAACAGAGAGGGAGAACAAAGAAATAGATATCTTGACAGAGGGAGCCATTGTGGGGTTAGAGAAAAACCTAGTACTAGGGAAACATCCAGGAACCCACAAGATGACCCCAGCTAGGTCTCCAAGCAATAGTGGAGAGGTGCCTAAACAGGATTTCCCCTATAATCAAATGAATGACCACCCTAATTGTCATTATAGAACCTTCATCCAGCAATTGATGGAGACAGAAGCAGAGATCCAGAGCTAAGCACCGGGATGAGCTCCCAGTCTAGCTAAAGAGAAGGAGGAGAGAATGTATAAGCAAAGGGATAGGGAACATGAGGAGACTCACAGAGATGGCTGACCGAAGCTATTGTGAGCTCATTGACTCTGAAATAACAGCTGAGGAGCCCTCATTTAGTAAGGAACTAAACCCTCCGAATATGGATGACAGTCGCATAGCATGGGCAGTTGTAGCACCAATTCTGATTGTAATGAAAGAGACTCAGAGCCTGATGTCAGGGAAAGGCTGAAATATCAGAGAGAAGAAACACCACAGTCAAATCTCACCCAGCTGTCTTCCAGCTTCCTCAGCTCTGCTCCTGGTCACTTCTAATTGCTGTTGTTTTCCTAAGCCTGCCTTAAATACCCATCTCACCAAGATGTATCCCATCCAGGTTAAGATTAAAGGCATGAGCTACTCTATTTGGTGGTCAGCCTTGAGCTCACAGAAACACAGAAAGTTCTCTGTCTCTGGAGTTATGGGATTAAAGGCATAGGTCCCCACTCCCAGCTTTCCCTGTGCTGGGATTAAAGGTGTGTGCCACTGAAGCCCAACTGTTGGGCCTTGTACTCAAAGATTAAGAACTTCCTGAGCTATGTCTGCTAGTTTTTTACTGTGGGTTGATTGCTTGATATTCCAGGTTTTATTAAATATGTAACATATCACCACAGGCAGTTTGCAGAACCTCTTCCAATAAGACTGGAGTTTATTCCTGGTGCTTGAACTGGCTTTTCGGAGCCCATTCCCTCCAGAGGAACACCTTATACTCAGCCTCGATACTGGGGGAGGGACTCAGACCAACCTCAACTGGATATACCAGATCTAACTGACTCACCTTGGGACTCCTTGCTCTCTTTGGGGAATGGATGGAGGGGGTGGGGTGAGGAAGAAGCTGAGAGAGGATGGGGAGGAGAGAAAGGAGGGAAGCGGCGGTGGGCATGGAAAAAAATATTTTAAATAAAAAGGAAGGGGACTGGAGAGATGGCTCAGCGGTTAAGAGCACCGTCTGCTCTTCCAGAGGACCCGGGTTCGATTCCCAGCACCCACATGGCAGCTAACAACTGTCTGTAGTTCCAGTTCCAGGCAAACACCAAAGCAAATAAATAAATAAAGTTAAAAAAAAAAAAAAAAAGAAAGAAAACAGTCAAGAAAGTCTAGAAAAGCAGTGTCACTTTTTGTGGAGATAAAAGGTGTCTCTGAACTCAATGAACCTCAACTGTCATTGTACAACACAGATAGTTCACCTGCTCTCAGTTGAGAAAAACCCCACAGTCTTCCTTCCCAAAGTTAATCAATGACAAACCTGGATAAGTACTCCCAGGACTGGGGAAAAATGGGCTAAAGGTTTTTAGGGGAAAGGTGAGTTGTCTGTCAGGAAGTTCTGGGCAAGCACAGGCTACAATAAATCTCAGAGTACCACAAGGTGGCTGCCATGAGGACTGAGGAAATTTAGACTATAGCAGATTCAGGAAATAAAAGGGTTCTGAGGGGGATAATGTGTTTATTATTTTATTTCAACTCTCTAGCTTATAGGCTATAATAACAAGACAATGGGACCATTGCTTGACCACAAAGAATTCTTGATACATGCCCCTTTTCTTTAATATCAATTACTCTTTGTATATAAATATATGCTCATCCTGTACATTTACAAATGATGTATGTTAGGATTCATGATAGTGAAGGAAGGAAGGAAGGGAGGGAGGGAGGGAGGGAAAGAGAGAGGGGGACGGAGGGAGGGAGGGAAGAAGGAAGGAAGGATAAATAAGTAATAAATCAAAAAGGAAGTATGGAAGAAAGAGGGGAAGATAAAGGGAGGAGGTAATAATAAAATAGTAGCTCGCACACACAATTATGGCTACTGAGAAGGATGCTATCTAACAGCCAGGGTGATGAAGGCCAAAGGCCTTGTTTGAAGGCCTAACAGCTGAAATGCTCAATGGTGTTTTAAGCCCAGATCTGGAGTCTTGAGCACCCGACAGTAGATCTTGTGTCCTAGCTCACAGAAATGGAAAATCCTGTTTTTAATACCTCTGCCTTTTTCTTCTATTCAGGTATTCCAGAGGCTGGGTGACATCTAGTGATAAGGTGATTTTACTGTTCCTGGGACCAGGTGGTCTCCTTTATTACTCTCTGCCTTATTTCTGTGAGGCAGGGTCTCTCCCTGCACTTGAAGTTTCAGGTTTTAGGCTAAACTAACAGAAAAGCCCCTCAGTTCTTCTGGTCTTCAGCTTCCACCACACTGGGTTTTCAGGAACACACAAAACCACATCCAGTTTACTATGTGGACTGCAGTTCGAAGTTCCAAAACCCAGGCTGTCTTAGTTAGGGTTACTATTGCTGTGAAGACACACCAAGAACACAGTGACTCTTATAAGAAAACCGTTTAATGGGGTGGCTCATAATTTCAGAGCTTCAGTCTATTATCATCATTCAGTCAAACATGGTGCTGGAGAAGGGAGCTGAGAGTCCTGTATCATGTAGGCAGCAGGAAGTTGACTGAGAAACAGGACAGTAACCTGAGCACAGGAAACCTCAAACCCTGTCCCCAAAAGTGACACACTTCCTCCAACAAGGCCATATCCACTTTATCAAAGCCACACCTCCTAATAGCGCTACACCCTATGAGATTATGGGACCTGTTACATTCAAACTACCACATAGGTGAAAGCCAAAGGTGATCATGTGCACTTCCATAGCCTCAGCCTTGTAGAAAGATTTATCCTCCTCAACCTCAATATCCTGGGGTCACAGATATACACTGCTGTGGTGGTTCGAATGAAGATGGATGGCCTCCACAGACACACAGGAAGTAGCACTATTAAGAGGTGTGACATTGTTGGTGTAGGTGTTGCATTGATGGAGGAAGTGTGCCCTGGAGGTGGGCTTTGAAGTCTGAGAAGCTCAAGCCAGGCCTAGTGGTTCACTGTTTCTTCCTCCTCCTGCCTGTGGATCCTGATTAGGAACCCTCAGCTACTCTCCAGCTGCGTGCACACAGCCATGCTTCCCATCATGGTGACAATGAACTAAATCTCTTAGCAGTAAGCCAGCCCCAATTAAATGTTTTCCTGTATAAGAGTTGCCATAGTCATGGTGTCTCTCACAGTAATAGAAATCTTAAGACAACCACCATGCCCAGCTATGAAAGTCCTTTTTAAGAAACCAATAAAATAAAACCATGATACTGTTAAATGTAGGGATATAAGATAAAAGAAAGAAAAAATTAGAAATTAAGGCAAAGAAAATATACTGCCCAATAGTGGAAAAATACATAGACACAATTAGGTGACTCTCTGAGGGAAAAATAACAAAAATATAAAATATTTTTAACCTTCTTCTTTTTTTTTTTAAAGATTTATTTATTTATTATGCATACAGTTTTACAGAAGAGGCCACCAGACCTCATCATAGATGGTTGTGAGCCACCATGTGGTTTTGCTGGGAATTGAACTCAGGTCCTCTGGAAGAACAGTCAGTGCTCTTAACCTCTGAGTCATCTCTCCAGCCCCATAAAATTGAGAGATTTTTTTTCTTTTTTTTTTTTAAATTTTATTTATTTATGTATTTGCTTTGGTGTGTGCCTGGAACTGGAACTACAGACAGTTGTTAGCTGCCATGTGGGTGCTGGGAATCAAACCCGGGTCCTCCGGAAGAGCAGACGGTGCTCTTAACCGCTGAGCCATCTCTCCAGCCCATAAAATATTTTTAAAACCACAATCTGGTAGAAATCCTGGTAACCATGTAGAGAGTAGAAAGGAAACACAGTGAGAAGAAAAGATGAGATGCTGGCGAAACTTCTTCCTGGCTCCTTGAAAGGTAAGGAGTGCCAGTCACAGGCCCAGAGGCAGGACAGGCTCTGCTGAACATGTGAACTATGTATTCCTTTGGTTTATGCTGTTGCAGGGCCTGTACTGAGCAAACATTTAATGTCTGCTAGGTGCCTCTGCTGGTCACATTGAGTTTTGCATTCTATAGAGTAAGAAAATTATCTGACCCTCCAGATCAGAGCCCCACTCCCCAGAATGATTGTTTAATTTAGGGGTGCCTCCTAAAGGTGCTGGGAAAGTGAGAAGCAACTGTAGCACCACCAGATTCAGGCAGAAATCTGCTTTTATACTTTCAAGGCCTTCTGAGTGCTAATCAACCAGGAGGAAGGATGGAGCTATGACTCTAATGCATGTATTTGCAACTTCAGCATCCGTGGGCTCTAAGTAGTAAGTAACTGACAGATAGCTCCAGACTTTGGTCCATCTACCAGCCTCAGGCTCAGACCATCAAACTCCAGGTTTATTCTTAGCTGGTGAGATCTATTTCCAGACAATAAAGTTCAGGCTCTCTCTTTAGGCATTTTGAAGCCTAAGCCAGCCTCAAAGAAATTATAGCTTTTGACCTTTGGGTATCTGTTCTTCCTGCTTTCCACTTCAACCTGTCTGGGACTTTCCTAACCCAGAGTCGGCCCACTGATTTTATTCTGTCAGAAATGCCCCCATCACATACTCGGAAATGTTTAATTAGCCAACTGAACATCCATGTCTGTGGTGATATGTAACATATTTAATAAAACCTGGAATATCAAGAGATCAACCCACGGTCAAACTAAGCAGAGGTAGCTCCTGGAGTTCCAGGGATACCAGAGCAGTGGTAACTCACATAGAGTTCTGGATCTCTGTGAGTACAAGGTCAAACAGGTGGGCTTCAATGGCACACACCTTTAATGCCAGCATGGGGGAAAGCTAGGAGTAGTAACCTAGCCTTTAATCCCATAACTCCAGAGACAGAGAACTTTCTGTGTTTCTGTGAGTTCAAGGCTGACTACCAAATAGAGTCGCTCATGCCTTTAATCCTAACCTGGATGGGATACAGCTGGACCAGATGGGTATTTAAGGCAGGTTTAGGAAAACAACAGCAATTAGAAGCCACCAGGAGCGAGGCTGAGAAAGCTGGAAAAGAGCTGGGTGAGATTTGACTGTGATACCTCCTCTCTCTGATATTCCAGCCTTTCCCCCATATCTGTCTCTGAGTTTTTTCATTACAACCAATTAAGTTAATGTGGTAAATTAACTTTCACCTGATGGAATCATTGTTTGGATACAACAGAGCAGTTCCTGCTAAAGAAACCCTGTTCTCCCTTAAATAAACATTCTACATTACATTTTTACATACATCTAGACCTACACATGAAAACTGGATGCAGCTCTAATTATATTTATGATATCCCATGTATGTGCATATCCCATCTATGGCAGCCTGTTTTCATTTGCTAACAGCACAATATTGTATATTTGGTACCTTATAAAGAAAATAGATTTAGAGTGACTAACCATTCTACTTCAAAGACAAGGTCCCTCATCTGGTAACATTCTTTATTTTTTTTATTTATTTATTATGCATACAGTTTACAGAAAAGGGCACCAGACCTCATCATAGATGGTTGTGAGCCACCATGTGGTTTTGCTGGGAATTGAACTCAGGTCCTCTGGAAGAACAGTCAGTGCTCTTAACCTCTGAGCCATCTCTTTATTAACAGAGTCCCAAAGTGGTATAAGACATCACATGGTAAAAAAAAAAAAAAAAAAAAAACAGTGTTCACTTTTAAACGCCATGACTTAATTAAGTGGCCTGCTCTCTTAATACTTCACAACAGAAATTAAATTTGATAGTGAATTTTGGAGGGAACAAACAATATCCAGGCCATAGCATACCAATTGCTTTTTTATTTCATTGTTTTATTTCTAAATTTGGTTTGCACTTTCAACAGCTTACATTGTATCTTCTAATCAATTCTGCAGATGCTTGTTCCCCTTTTCATGTATGCTGCCTCTCTTTGCCAGGCTCATCTTGAAGGTCCTCAAAGAAGGGGTTTATTATAACTTCCCAGGTCCCTGCCCTAAGCGTGGAGGGTCCTTCTCAAACACTCTCCCATATAGGGCCATCACTAAGACAGGCAAGGGGACTCCACCGCGGCTCCTGAGACGTCCATCTCTTGAAACCTGATGAAATACAAGCAAAGGATTAGCTCAAATGCAAAGCTCAGTTTCCACCAACACCTCTTTCTAGAAACATCTACCTAAAAGCAGCACTGGATAGTGTAAAGCACTTAAGACTTGATGACAGAAGATTTGGCTTTCTGACTTCAGTCTAATTATAAAGGAATAGGGTGAAAATGCAGCAAATAACCTCTTAAAACTCATAAACTACTACACAACTATTAATATTATTAAAACAACTCAACTCTCCCACAAAGTAAGCTTCATACGTACTGTTCCCACCCGTACTGAGCACTTAACACGGGGTATTATGTATGCTAGAAAAGCATCTACCTATGATCTATATTCCTACATCTTTAAAACATATTATCATGATTTCAACTTATTTATTGGTCTTATGTGTGTAAATATTTGACCAGCATGTATGTCTGTTCAATACATGCATGTTTGATACCTGTGGAGGTCAGCAGAGGGTATTGGACACAGATCCCTCTGAACTGGAGTTACTGATCAGCATGAGCCACCATGTGGATATTAAGAATGAAACTCAGGTTCTCTGAAAGAGCAACAAGTGCTCTAAACCACTAAGCCATGTTTCCAGCTTAATTTTTATTTTATGTCTGCATACAGGTATTTGCACCATGGGCATGCAGTGTCTGAGAGAGTCAGAAGAGGGCACCAGAGTCCCAAGACCAGAAGCTACCGACAGTTGTAACTGGTCCTGTGCATGCTGGGAGTCAACCCTGGTCCTCTGCAAGACTAGAAAATGCTCTTAACTGCTGAGCCATCTCTTCAGCCATCGAGTGTGTGTGTGTTGTGTGTGTGTGTGTGTGTGTATGTGTGTGTACATATCTATCTATCTTTGTATATGTATTTATATATATGTGTATATATATATTTGAGACAGGGTCTCTCTGTTTAGTCCTGACTGTCCTGAAACTTGCTATGTAGACCAGGCTGGCCTCAAACTCAGAGATCCACCAGTCTCTGCCTCTAGAGTGCTGGGATTTAATTTTTATAGTTTTATTTTGAGACAGACTAGGTCTCACAAAATTGTCAGTTCCAGCTGGCCTTGAACTCACTTTGTAGCCTATGCAGGCCTTGACCTTCTGATCACCTTACCTCAGTCACCCAAATAGTTTCCATTACAGGCTGCTCCACTAGGCCCAGCTCGCTGCACTATTTAATGAATGATGCTTACCTCGAATTACATTATTAGCAATCTGTATTTTAATTTTAATTTCCTCCTGACTCCACATTTTTATAGAACAATGCACCCCAATTTGTCTAACACAGTATAAATGCAATCTGTAACTATAGCATCTTGTGTTTCAGAGTATTTCTCATAGAGGTGTAGGGGGGCAATATTTCAGTACTGCCCCCATGTCCCCCTCTCCTTCCTTCATTCCTCTCTTGCTTCCTTATTTCCTTTTTCTATTTTTTTTTCTGTTTTGTTTTGTTGAGACAAGATCTTTCTGTGTATCCCTAACTGTCCTAACACTCACTCTGTAGACCAAGCTGGCTTCCACCTCACAGATCAGCCTGCCTCCACCTCCCGCATGCTGGGATTAAAGCACCAGCCAATCACTGCCTGGCTCTTTATTTCAAAGATCTTGATTACATTGATCTACTTCATCTACTTAAAGAAACATGTGCTCTGGAAGGCCTCCTACTTCATAGTATCTTTCCAGGGCAAGCTGACTCCCACTTAGGACGATCTGAGGGAAAACATATTTTGTTCCAAAGGTGCCACTGAGGGAGAATTCTTCAAACTTGGTAAAAGCTGACCCCACAGGTTCCCCACACGTTCTCAAGTTGGTGGTTTGACACTTCAGCAATGTGCATATCTGTGTAAAGGAGGAGGGGAAAAGCAGTCATGATTCAGAGAATGGAGTTTCCATTATAGCTTTCCCAACTTGTTAAATCTTACATCAAATTTAGTGGGGCAACATTATTATACTTTTTTTTGTTTTGTTTTTTTTGATTTTTTGGTTTGGTTGATTTTTTTTTCCCCCAGAGTTTCTCTGTGTAGCCATGGCTCTCATCGAGCTCACTCTGTAGATCAGGTTAGCTTCGAACTCAGAAATTTACTCTGCCTCTCCAGTGCTGGGATTAAGAGTGTGTACCACTGACTCTTAATAAGTGCAATTAAATTATTACACTTTTAATAAAGGCAACTTTGATTGAATTTTAAAAGTCAGTGTTCTGGATAATTCTTATTTGGGTCATTTTCTAAGCCATTTGCTTTGTTTAACTTTTAATTCAGTGATGCATTCACGTGCATACACTGGGTCACAAATCAGTTGAGACCCCAGTTGAAGATGGGTTGCAAAATATATCTCTAAAGTAACAAGAGGATGCATAGACATTGCAGCCTTTTAAACTTGAACTTGCGTGCAGAGAACTCCTCAACCTGCTTTATGCTTTTCACTTTGTAGCCAAGTAAAATAATTTGTTCTGATGAAAACTGAACAAAATAAATGTTCTGTGGCTGCAAATAAATCTGATAAAAAGCATTATACAAGTAATTTAATTCAATTTTGAAGAAAAAGCTATTGATACCCACTCTGCTTATTTTCTATTTTATTTTAGTTGTAAATTTGGATGCAGATAGAGTCATCTGGAAAGAGTAATCTCAAATGAGGAAATGCCTCCTTCAGATTGTCTGCAGGCAAAAGTCTAAGGGGCCATTTTCTTGATTAATATTAATTAAGGTGGGAAGGCCTAGCCCACTGTGGGTGGTGGCATCCCTGGGCAGGTGGTCCTGAAATTGTTTGAGAAAACAGGTTGAACAAGCCAGTAAGAATATTCCTCCCTGCTCTCTGTTTGGGTTCCTGCACTGACTTCCCTTGGTCATGGAGTCCCAGACCTCAACAGGAAGTCAAATAAGCCTTTCCCCTTTAAGATACTTTCATTCATGGTCTTAATTACAGTAATAAAAATCAACGGCTTAGAAAACCTAGTAAGGTCATCCTAAGATATTCAGGCATTCTACCTGTAAGTAATATTGTCCTTCCACTGTGTGCAGTCCATCAAAGGCACCCAGGACATACACCTCATCCATTCGATTCTCTGACATCGTGTAAGTCAGGTGACAACACAGTTCCTTTTGGCAAACAGTGGAATTTCCAGTGCTTCCAGAAAGCTTGGTGAAGGTGAATTCATCAAAATAAATCATTCCTGGAAAGTCAGCCTGCTTTGATGAGAACGGCTTGATACTTCTGGCATAACTACTCCAGTCAACTTCTGCAAGAGAGGTGGACCGGAGGGGCCGAGATTTCAATTTCGCTAACAGTAGCTGGCCACTGTCTGTCTCCATGTCATAGTGGTATACATGGACGGCTTCTGGGCTGTAGATCCCGCTTCCTGGGTCCAACATAAAAAAATGTAAATATTGCTTCCAAACTTTTTATCACAACAATGAGAACATGTCATAGGGAAATTAAACATAATGTTATTACTAAAGTGCAATGACTCTTTAAAAGATGTTATTGGAAAGTCAGTTTGAATCTGCTTTCTACATATGGTACTGAAATGATCATTTACAGGTTTTTTTTAAAAAATCTTTTAAAAACTTTTCTCCTTTAAGCCAATTTAACAAGAAAACTCAAAAAAAAAAAATCTCTTAAACCTGAAGAATAATTTCAGCTCTTCCGTAACCTAATTAATGAATTTTGGTTTGAAATGTATCAAGAGGGAGGCAAATATTACCTTTAATGAGAATACTGCCAAGAATAAACTTTAAAATTGATTAAGCTTAGTTATTATTCTGCCATCAAAAGATTTATTTCAATACTGGCATATTCCATAGGTTTAGCACTGACCTTTTTTTTTTTTTTTTTTTTGGTTGTAAGGATAGCCTTTAATGACTGAGCCGCCTCCCTAGCCACGACCACCACCCTTTTAAAACATGACTTGTCCTCTTTATAACTTCAATTTTCCCTCTCAAAGTATCAAGATAATATTTGCTTTCTTTCCTTATCATAACGAAGTTTCTTTTTTTTTTTAACTTTATTTATTTATTTGCCTTGGTGTTTGCCTGGAACTGGAACTACAGACAGTTGTTAGCTGCCATGTGGGTGCTGGGAATCAAACCCGGGTCTCTGGAAGAGCAGACGGTGCTCTTAACCGCTGAGCCATCTCTCCAGCCCCCCATAACGAAGTTTCTTAAGCAAAAGCCTATGCTACTAGCCAAGCATGGGGGAGAATGTCTGTAATCTCAGTACTTTGGAGGCTGAAGCAGAAGGACCATTAATTCTAGGCTTGCCTAGACTGTATAGCAAGATCTAGTCTCCAAACAAAACAATTTCCTGTCCTCAGAGAATAAACATGTAAAGAAATTAATCAAACCTTAAGCAGAAACCCATAGTATTATTAATTTTTTGATAGTCAAGTTTGCTATTAAAGAAAAGTTTAGCTTGAAAATCAATGAGAAGTTCTTCCCCAAAACTGTCATTGCCACTCCATGGCTGGCGGGCCAGTTACCTGTCATGTGCATTCTGGTGTTGTGGGTATTTGCAGCAAGCAGGTTGACACCCATGCCTCTGGCCCAAGCTGAATGGAATGGGACAGCCGAGAGGAGAGGCAAAGTGTTGTACCAGGCCGTAGGGTAGAGGACACTGTCAACATAAAAGTCCTTCACAACCAGCACAGCTGGGTCATAAGAAAAAATGTCAAAACAGGTGAAGATGCCAAACCTCCCAAAAGGAGTGTCAAAAGTCACCAACTGTGAATCTCTGGGGAAATCAAACTGAATCTCTGGTGCAAAAAGATTGTACTATCAAAAACAAGCAGAAAAGAGAGAAATTAGAAAATAACAAATTTGCCAATAGATATGGTCAATACCCACAAAAAACTTTTCTTCCATGTATGCTGATGCGCGTTTGGTCACACGACAATTAAACCAACTACCTGTGACTTTCCACACTGTGGCATTAATCAAACACTTTATTTTTAAGCATCAATGAACAAATGAAATCAAATGGCATCTAAGATGTGAATATTACTATCTTTCAAGCTCACATTATTTTTTATTATATGGCAATGTCCATATGCAAAGAGGTGCGCGTGAGTGTGTGTATGAATGGGCCAGAAGTGGGTTCCAGGTCCTCTGGTGCTGGAGTGACAAGTAGTTGTGGTTTACCCAATGTGAGTGTTGGGAATTGAACTAAGTTCTGCTATAAAAGAAGTGTGTACTCTTGAGCTGGGCCATGTATCTAGCCCACAGATAGGATGAACTTGAGTCTTATAATTTTCTAGCTATTTCCACTGTGTTTTAAAATATGAACAGCACTCCATGTGTGAGGTCTAGCATGTGTTAATACAACAAACTTCATCATGTTTACTGTGGCATTTATATCAAGTAAGTAAAATTGTCTTAAAATTAATTTCTACTTTAGAATTGCTAAGTCTTGCTATTTTTTTTTCTGCCTGATTGTTGATTCCAAAGTGTAAGTATTATATTGATGGCAGCCATCGGGGGGGGGGGTGGGGGATTGAAGATCACTGAAGTTTCATAGTTCTTTGTCCCTAGTGTCTGCCACATCAGGCCAGTGAGTGTCTTCCATTAGTATGATCCCTCCTGAATCCTGACTGCTTCACTTCAGCTCAGGAACTAGACACTTATTTAGCTGGGTCTTCTCTTGATCTGATGCAAACATTAGTGCAATCTGGCATCAGCTACCCCACATCCCAGTGTTCCACTCTTGCTCTTCCACTCAGCTCCTTTGAGATATTGTATCTGCCATAGAACAGTGAATGGCTCAGGACAGGTGTGTGATGTGGCAGGAAGGAGGAAGTGAGGAGGCTGTCGCTGAGTGTCGAAGTAACAGAAATGCATGTTCCTGTGGATTTTGTTCATAAAGAGAAGAATTTTGTGTTATGCTGCTGTGGCCATGTGACTTCAAAAAGGGCAGTTATCCTGAGCAAAAACTGTTAGTCAGACCTAGTGGGGTGGATAATAACTCTGATAATGGACTAAGTGCTCCTGGAATGAGACCTATCCTTTCTGTGATAATTATTTTTCTCAGCTATATAAACAACGATATTTCTTTTTCTTTTTAAAGAACCAGTTTCTATTGGGGGTTTGTTTCTCAGCAGCCAAAAAGTTATATTGAAATAAATAGCAACTTAGTATGAAATAATAACAAATTACATACCTCCAAACCATCTAGTACTAACTCAAAGATGAAACACATTTCTCTTTTTTTTCTCAAAGGATGTTCAATCTTTATGAGGCTATGATCACATCTGGTTTGACATTTTTCTATAATCTACCTTATGATTAATTCACATAGAAAATACTTAACTGGCATAAAAATAAATGAAATTGCTTTTTCTACTAGAAATGGTAATGATTATGAGATGTTTCTGTAACAACTAGATTTCCAGTGTACATACATATCACAAACAACAGAAATAAATAAAGTTTAGTGAAGGCATGATTAATTCTTACCTTATGATATCGGGCTGTTAGCCTACCCTCAGAATCAAATACCACATTGGTGTTGTATTGATAACGGCCATCCAGAGGACAATGAGGGTCAGTAGCATTGCATGACTTCTTATCCCCAATATTTGCCACAATATAGATAGAGTTAGCCCTGGCAAGGCAGCTGAGTCTCTCCTGCACTGGTGTGTAGCCAAACCTAATTTAACAAAGGATGCCTCAAGTTAATTACATGAGAGTGATTTCCACAATATCAAAGTAATACTATATTTTTCCATTTTCTATAATGCAACAACTCTAGGTTAAGAATCAGCAGAAAAGAATTTAAAACTCACATGCAGCCTGGAAAAATAGCTCTGTAGTGGTAATGTAAATATTTTTCTCACCTATGGGTTTAATAGAAAGCTGATTGGCTAAAGGCAAACAGGAAGTATGGGCAGGGCTGCCAGGCTAAGAAAACTCAGGAACATCTCAGAG
This sequence comes from Sigmodon hispidus, assembly GCA_004025045.1. NCBI lineage: Eukaryota > Metazoa > Chordata > Mammalia > Rodentia > Cricetidae > Sigmodon > Sigmodon hispidus. Next base: position 54,714 of record PVIH01002067.1, read on the forward strand.
CAGAGACAGACACAAGACACAGATGCCAGGCAGAGCCTCCAGAGAGCCACCACAGACACAGATGCAGAGGAAAGAAGCTGAAATGCCACTCTGAGAAAAGGTACTGAGCCACACGGCTGAACAAGATGGGTTAGATTGAAAGCAAGGGCTAGCAAGTTATATGCCTGGGTCCTAGGTCAATCAGCGTAAAAATAATATAAGCCTATGTGTGATTATTTGAGACAAAGCGGGGTGAAAGTGAGACTAAACCTCTGGTCTAGCCCAGAGAGTCTGGGCCAGAACCTTTTACAAGGCTCAGTCAGTAAAACACTTGCCTTCCAAATGTAATGACCTGAGTTCAGATCCCAGAACCTGCAGAAATGCCAGGCACAGTACCATACATCTGTAATCTTAGCAACAGAGAGATGGAAGACAGAAACAGACAGACTCCTGTAAGTTTAGGATCCCAGTTAATCTGCCCTATATGGCATGATTCTGGGCCAATGAGAGACCCTGTCTCAAACAGTAGTAGATAGTAACTGCACACCACCCACATCCAACATTGTTCTCTGTCCTCCAAATATACACTGCATCCTCACATGCACACACACAGAGATGGGTATACATGCCCCCCCCCAAAAAAATAACAGCTTATGTGCAACATCGCATTTCTCTTTATGATTATCAGTGATTTCTAATGTGCAGCCCAGGATGAAAGCCTATAGAAGACTGAAGGAAAAATATTACTTTTTTCTTAGAAGGGGAAAGAGAAACTAGGCATGAGTTTGAAATTTAGCAAGCTCCTCTATTGGAAGGGCCTCACCCATAACTCTAGCTAGAATAAAACCAATTTGTGGCTGTAAACCATTGATCAAAAACAAAGTACCAATTATCAGAAAATAGTTGGTCCTGTGCATGTCACATACTATGAGGAGTAAATACAGCATTGTGTGGTGGGAATGTAAACAAGTTAACACTACACGGGCCTGGCTCAATTTTCTCATCCATCAAATCAGCTTGCTGTCTGTCTTTGAAGGTTCTCATGGAGAAAAGTACACATCATGAAATAGTCTTTATATTTATCCTAGAGATAAGAAGGGAATGTGGTGAGGTGGCATGTGGCTTCAAATATTTAAGTGTCTGTTATGTGAGGGATATATGTTGTGAATAAAAATACACTCATCAAGACAGATCAGAGGCCACAGTCATAAGGAGGTGAATTTCACAGGCTACCTTTTATGAGTAAGTATATTTGTTAGTCATTATAATTTTCAGCATAATGTAGCACAATGACAAATCTATTAAATAATCATGGCTGGATGCAAATGGCAGGAGGTGTGTATTGTACATTTGTTCATGTGTACGGTGTAGGTGCACTTTTGGGTGTGGGTGTACATACGTCCATGTGTGGAATCAGAAGATCACCCCGGTGTCATTCCTCAGTCACCCCCTCCCATCCCTTCTCATACATTGTCTCTCATTGGCCCAGGACTTGGCCAAGTAAGAAAGCTAGACCATCTGGCCAGCAAACTCTAGGGATCTGAATGATTCTGCCCCCTGACTTGCCGTTGCCCAAATTTCAAGTATGTGTTACTACTGTTCCTAGTTTTTTAAAATGGGTTCTGGGGATCGGACTCAGGCCGTCACCTTTTCAAGGCAAGCACTTTAGGGACTAGGCCACTTCTGCAGCCTGCAAATGGCTTTCTTTAATTCCATTTAAACTAATTACTAATTATGCAGCCTTAATTCCCCTTTCTTCTCATAGTTAATATGCAAATAGTGACACCTATTATAATTGTGAAAGATACACAACACACCAGAGACAGCTCTTGGAATTCAGTAAAAACACAATAATTAACTAACACCTCTTATGGATTTCTGTAACTGTGAGAAGGAAGATAGGACAGCGACAGTGTGTGTGTGTGTGTGTGTGTGTGTGTGTGTGTGTGTGTGTGTACGTTCATATAAGAGCACACATGTGAGAAAGTGCATGCGCATATCTGTAGGTGTCAAAAGTCAATGTTGTATGTCTGATCATTCTTACTTTATTTATCAAGACAGTGCTTCAGTAAACACACTTTGCCAATTTCTGCTGGTATATGAGCTCCATTTGCCCTGGAATCTCCCACCACTGCCTCCCAAGTATTAGACTACAGGTGGCCAGGTGGTCCTCAGGCCTGCCTGGATTTTACATAGGTTCTGGGGATCCGAACTCAGTTTTCACATTTAATTGGCAAGTGCTATATCCACTGAGCCTTCCCTCCTATGGTTCCATTTTGCTGTGTTTAACTTCTGTTTTAAGTAGAGTTTTACTATGTAGCCTGAGCTGCCTTTTAGCTCAGGGAACAATTTCTCTCACTTTGGCTTCTTGAGTGCTGGATTATAGTCTGGAGCCCCTAGACCCAGCTTGATTTCCCCCATTTTATTTCACAAAGTTTAATATTTGTCATTGTGGTAATTATTGTTCAAATTTCATGAGCCATTTGCCTTCCCAACTTCACAGAATTCAAGTAAGCATAAGTACCAGATTTATGAGAATCTCCTCAGCTCTAGTGACATTATCACACAAAGTATATTTTAATATAGGCCTCTAGAATTACAGCAAGTGCTGGTTGCTTCCTGTAGTAGGAAAAGCTTCTGACAAGATGAAGTAGAATCACTGTTCCACGTTGTCTGTGCACCCAGGTCATGTAACATTTAGAAAACACTTTCTCAAAGATATATGTCTCAGGTTGAGGCTTGCCTTAAATAGCAGAGCTCAAAGATGGGAGCATTGAACTTACTTTCCAGCTGACATCGCATGGCAAAAAATTATCTAAAAAGCTTCTCCTTGGAGAAAATAGATATCAGTTTATCAGGTGCTTGCAGATATAAAATTAGCCACTGAAAAAAGTACTTATCAAATTTTTCACTTAAAGAAATTACCGTGAACTATGCTAAAAGATAAATAATTACACCTAAAATAATCTATTTCATCTTTCTTTTACAAGTATATATAATTATACATGCATACATATATTTTTTGAGAAAGTTGCACCTAAACCACAGTTATCAATAAATAATAATTTATTTATTAATAAATTATAAATAATAATAATAATCTCTCTAAAGACAAGAGTTCAGCATAGCTTACAGTCAGTTTCTCCTGTCAAAAAGACGTCATTGTGAAATGGAATGTAAGAGGATGCTTCAGGGTAAGATTTCACACACACCATTCCATAGGGGAAATAAAGATATGATGTCATTGCCTTTGTCATATAGATAAAGAACCAGAACAACGAGCATTTGTCCTATGTACCCCGTACCACTCAGCTAGGAGGTCGTAAGTATGAGACTGAGAAAGAGAGCTTCCTGTTTGAAGCCCCATGGGGCCATGGACCTTCCACGAACCTTTGATGACTGGGAAATCATGGTGACCGCTCAGCTTTAGGAACACAGACTTGTCACCAGTCTCATGAAGGAGGCAGATGTTCCTGGGCCAACCAGAAACTTGGACTTGAAAGCACAGGTTCCAAGAATGACATTCTCACTTGGCTGAAACTCAGGTGAACCTACTCGCTGGAAACAGTGTGTTCACACGCTAGGTTTTAATGAGAACTGTGGTAAGTAACAAATCAAGCATTCTTATCTGAAGTCACTCACCAGATTGGGGGCATGTTGAGTAGTAAACACTGTAAATCATCAAAGTCCAATGCCCCTGACTGTCTAATCATCAGAAAAAGGACAAGTCAAGCTGGTGTCTTTGCTTTTCTACCTTGTAACAACCACTTTGTTCAAAGAGCCATTACTCTTTCGCATGATCATACCTCTTTGGGTCTCTACAAGGAATCCAGTTCACTTCAGGGTCTGGTATGTCCTCCAGGTAGGGGTAAATGGTCTTCCTGGTGAAGATCCAACCATAGATTCCATCTTCTGGGGTCACAATGATATGTGCTCCCTGCTCAAAGCAAGTATGGAAAGAAAAAGTTTCTCATAATTTCTAAAGAATCACATTCTTTTCTAGTTGCAAATCTATATATCATCCCAGACATGAATGAAAGGCTGATACCTGCTTGGCTGCCAGCTGGATTGCTTTCTCCAAGACATCTATGTTCTTGTTCATCAGGAGCAAAGCTTCTTCTGTTGAAACAGGTGTTTCTGTTTTGTTTGGCAATATAACAGCATGCTCATATACAGCAGCAATAAAAGTGTCCAGTGCACCCCAGGCCTGGACAAAGAGGCAAAAACTCACTATACACTTTAAAAAATATAATGGAGCCATAGTTAAAATAAAGATTCTCCTCCCGTATGTCAATGGGAAAATATTCAGAATGAAGTCCTGTCTACTGCCAGCTACATTTGTCTCCCTGTGAATATATTATGCAACACAGCATTGAGAAAAGAGGTTGTGCAAGTCTGTACATGATTGCATGGATGTGGCTCTGCAGCAACTGTTGACATTGCTCAGAGGCCAACTCATGTCTAAAAGAGTTACTGAGCCAACCAGATGGACGCACCCAGAACACACTGGACAAATTCTTATTTAGTCTGTCTTTAAAGATTTATTTATTTATTATGCATACAGTTTTACAGAAGAGGGCACCAGACCTCATCATAAATGGTTGTGAGCCACCATGTGGTTTTGCTGGGAATTGAACTCAGGTCCTCTGGAAGAACAGTCAGTGCTCTTAACCTCTGAGCCATCTCTCCAGCCCCTGGTCTGTCTTTAAGTGAAATATATTTTATGAATACATCAATAGTTGCAATATTAGAGTCAATATTGGAGTGTTATTGAAGACACCTATCGGGGCTGGAGAGATGGCCCAGAGGTTAAAAGCACTGACTGTTCTTCCAAAGGTCCTCATTTCAATTCCCAGCAGCCACATGGTAGTTCACAACCATCTATAATGAAATCTACTACCCTCTTCTGTACACTGTATACATAATAAATAAATATTTTTAAAAAAGAAGACACCTATCACATCAACAATTACTTGGGGATTTATACTCAAGGCTGGAACAAGGACATAACAGTATAAGAAAAGCTCCAGGGGTTTTTGCTAGACTTTTTTTTACTTTTATGGGTGTTTTGCCTCTACATGTGTATTGCACAGTGTCCATGCCTGGATCCCAGGAAGTTCGGAAGAAAGTGACAGAACCCCTGGGACTGGCATTTCTGGTGGTTATGAAAGACCACAAGGATACTGAAAAACAAACCTTATTGTCTGAAAAAACAAATGACCCAAACTATTAAGCTATTTCTCTATCACTTCCTTTTTTAAAAAAATCATGCCCAGCAAACATTACTTACTGTAGTGATATTCATTAATATTGGCTTTTACATTCTTTCCATCCCCTCTTCAACAATGATTCTATAGCTTTTATTATTATTGTTGTTGTTATTATTATTATGAACAAAGAAGTCACACTTTCTATCCTTGTATATCCTTATTCAAGGTCCCTTCCCCCTCCCAACACATCAGTTCATTCTCTCTTCACAACTCCCCATCCCCTCCCTGGGCAGGCAGCAGGCAGTCCTAAGGTCCCACTGTCCCAATATTGCTTAGTTCAGTCTCCACTCCTGGCAGATCCAGTTTTCTCCCCTCAACCTCAAGACTGAGTCTGGTGTTCCTCTAGGGGGAGGATTCTATAGCTTTGTGAAGGTAAGTGATATAGATGTCTCATTTAGAAGCGAGCACTCCTCTCTCTCTCTCTCTCTCTCTCTCTCTCTCTCTCTCTCTCTCTCTCTCTCCATGACAACCAGTTATGGATTACTGTATTAATAGACACCTATTAAAAAAAGAAAGGAAGAAGGAAAGAAAGAAATGAAGGAAGGAGGAAGGAAGGAAAATAAAAGATGAAGAAGCTTCTCTGATGAAGGTTGGGAGATGTAGTCATCTACAGGTATAACAATAAGAACTTGGGAGGCAGTTTATTATTATGTCCATTCAGAAGGACAGTGATGGATTCTCTTGCTAGGGTCTAGCACCTAGCCAGCCATGGTGATTTGAATGAGGACGGCCTTCTCTCAGAGGCCCATGTAATGCCTGGTCCCCAGTTAGTAGTGCTGTTTGGGAAGGTTTGGTAGGTGTGGCCCTCTTGGAGGGGAGGAAGTATGCCAGTGGTAGTGGGCTCTGAGGGTAAAAGACTCACAGCATTTCTAGTTTTCTCACTCTGCTTTGTGCCTAAAGTTCAAAATTGAGCTTGCAGCAAAACCTTCCTGCCACTATGTCTCCTGCTTGCCATCATGATTCTCTGCTGTACAGGACTCTTTTCAGCTAAATAAATCTGCCCTTATTTTTTTTATAAATTGCCTTGGTTAAGGTGTTTTATCCCAATAATAGAAAAGTTACTAATGTATAAGTCATGAGCTTTAAGATCAGTTAAAAGTGCCAGAGATGGGGGCTGGAGAGATGGCTCAGCGGTTAAGAGCACCGTCTGCTCTTCCAGAGGACCCGGGTTCGATTCCCAGCACCCACATGGCAGCTAACAACTGTCTGTAGTTGCAGTTCCAGGCAAACACCAAGGCAAATAAATAAATGAATAAAGTTTAAAAAAAAAAAACATTTATAAAAAAAAAAAAAAAAAGTGCCAGAGATGAGTTCTGTCTTATAAAGCAGGCTTTAAACCCAGCAGGAAAGTGTCTGGTTGTTCCCATAACATACATGCCATTATCTTACTATTGGCATATCTTGGTGGGCCAATCCCTGCCACAGTTCACAGGGCTCCCAGCTGAGTAAGACTGCTAAATATTTTTCTCTCCCTATAGCATAAGTAGAACCTTCTGGCACTAAGTAAGCTAGCCACTAGAGACAAAGTTACTAGGTTACTGCCATCCCAGTTATCCATGCCCTGTGATTTAAGTATGTGGTGTTCTCAGCAATAGAGATCTTGCATAAAGTTCTGGAAGGCAACCAAGAGCCATCTCCACTGACCAACAACTCACAAAAAGATAATCCAAACTAGGCAATGGGCTATTATGGTATAAAGGCATTGTTCTCCTTTACAAGATAACTCCATTTAAACTCTTTTTTACGTATGAAAGATCAAGTTTTGATTGAGTTCACAAAATTACAAAATAAAACAGCAATTACCTTGGGCTCAGAGGTATATAAAAAGATTGGGCTCACTTATTCAAGAGAGGTGCATACAAACCAAGGAATGAACAGGTACAAGATTTGTGTCATTGGCAGATATTAGCCAGAATAATGGCTGATGATTCTCTCTTAAAAACATCTGCATGATAGTCTGAAACATTGAAAGTTTATCTGAACACCACATAAGTCTTAGACCTTGACATAACCATTGATTGCAAGTATCCTTGGGTTGAATGTCTAGACATCTGTGGTACATAGTTATTTCTGAAGAAGTTATATGCAGAAATCTGAGGATCCAGGACATCAAGTGATGTCTCCATCCTTAGAAAGCCTGTTGACTTTAGTAAAGTCCTCTTCTATTCCATGACCCTAAAGTTCACCTTCAGGATGTCATTTCTTTAGGTCTTTAAACAAGCTGCATAATTTAAATATATTATATATGTCTGCTAGTGTGTCCTTGTTACAGCTGTTAAATAGTCATGAGTCAGCCTATTGTCCCATATTCCTGTATCTGACTCATAAGATTTCTCTTAAACATCTCTTCCTAATTCATTATGCTAAATTAGCTGTCAATCTCCTGTCTTCTACTCTGGAGACTATTGTTCATTTTACACACATCCCCAGAAAATACTGCTCCTATTATTCCTCCCAGACTTTAAAAAACACCTAGCATTTCTGTTATTTCAAGCATCAATTCCACAGATGTGCTTTATTTAGGCTGCCACAACAATACTAAGACATTTCTAATCAATAGAAATGTGTCTTTCATAGTTCTAAAGGCTAAGAAGTCTAAGATCAATGTGGCAGAAGGTCTTGATTTTTGTGAGACTTTATTCACTGATTTTATAAACCACCATTGCCTTGCTGTGTTGTTGTTTGATGGAAGGCACATAAGGGAACACTCTGAGGTCTCTATAGTAAAGGCATCAGTTTCATATATTAGGACTCCACCTTCATGATCACCGGAAGTCCCCACTCTGCATACAATCATCTTGTCTGTTAAAAGTCTACTTAAAAATTCAAAGAATAGAAAAGTTTTAGTCAATTCTACATTCCATGATCCATGAGAAATAAAAAAGTTGGTATTTCAAGGTATTCAGGTAAATATTTATTAAGGTACAAAATAATTGTCATGTTTATTAGAAAAAATTTTAGAAGTATTTATCAAGCTTATGAACATCGGAGTTTAGGATAAGGCAATCTAAATGCTATTTGTCATTGTTAGAAAATCCTAAGGACTTCAGGGAATGTCTCAGTGGGTAAAGCTCCACACATGTTAACATAAGGACTTGACTGGATGTCCAGAATCCATGTAAAGCCAGATGCTATATTAAAGACTTCTAACCTCCCATTTCTGTGACAAAATGGTAAGTGGAAATAGAAGACTCCCCAGAAGGTTTGGGGCCAGCTAGCCTGGTGTACACATTAACCACCCACACTGGTGCTAATATATAAAAATCACACATGTATGTAGGCAAGCACATGCAAGCACACACACAAAATAATGAATGATGCATAGTTAACATGCAAAAATCGTAAGATAATAACACAATTAAAATTAGGGGAATTCTGACTTTTTCAACTTACATATAAAAATGTCTTGAATTCATTTCTATGGCTTACTTAATGTATGTTCTCTTCAATGACATCACAGCATTCTATACCCAGGGAGCCCTGCCCACATCACTCTACATGGATGATTTTAAGCCCATTTTCCATGGAAGATCCCTGGCCTGACTTGTCTACATTCCAGTTCTTCTATTCCAGTCATAAATGGTATTTCCAAACTCTTTTTTCTGAGATATTTTTATTTCTTTTCTTTTCTTTCTGTTATTCTTTCTTTCCTTTATTTTTGTTTTTGTTTTTGAACAGAGTTTCTCTATGTAGCCATGGCTGTTCTGGAACTCATTCTGTAGACAAGGTTGGTCTTGAACTCACAAAGATTCACAAAATAATATTGGCAGGGATGGAGGGGTCAATTCAGAGTTTCTTTGGTAGCCCTGGCTGTCTAGAACTAAGTGTATGGATCAGGCTGGCTTTGAACTAACAGAGACCTGCCTGCCTCTGCCTCCCAAGTGCTGAGATTAATACATGTGCCACCACTGGGCAGTTTTCATTATTAATGTATGCATATGTTTAATTATGTGCTTAATATGTAGGTTTGTACCTCTCGTGCATTTATCCTCTGTCTGAGTCTTCTTGGCAGTCCCTCTGAACTCTTACAACTTTTTGCCATGTTGAATATATACCATAATTTGATGTTGTAGTGACCTTTAATTTAAATTGTTTATTGATGCATAAATTTGTCAATGTACATTTTGATCTTCTCAAAGGGATTAAGATAGGAAAAACTGAATATCTATGTGCAGAATAAAAAAAAAAAACTACACTGCCTGGCACACCAGTGATATCTGAATAATCATATGTAAACATTCTTTCTCATATTCAAATGAATTATAAGGGCTGGAGAGATGGCTCAGCGGTTAGGAGCACCGTCTGCTCTTCCAGAGGACCCGGGTTCGATTCCCAGCACCCACGTGGCAGCTCACAACTGTCTGTAGTTCCAGTTCCAGGCAAAACATCAAGGCAAATAAATAAATAAATAAGGTTATTTTTAAAAAAACAAAAAAAACCAAAATCAAATGTATTATAAGTTTTTTTGTGTATATTCTAGAGCTTAAAACAGCAACTTCAGCCAGGGTAGGTAATGCACACCTGCCATTTCAGGGTAGGCAATTTTCTCTACTTGGGTAAAGGAAGGTGAATCAGTTGGGTTCAAGCCATTCTGCATTACACAAAATCCTATCTTAAAAACAAACAGGGCCGGGGATACCTTGATGGTAAAAATACTTGCTTGCTCAGCAAGTCTAAGGACCTGAATGTCATCTCCAGGGAGCCTAGAAAAGTAGAAGATGGCTAACTCCATGAAGTTATCTTTTGGCCTTCATGGGCCACGTCTTGAGCATAGTAGCACTAATATATACAACACACACACACACACACACTCATTCTCCCCCCTTTCACACACACACACACACACACAATGATTTTTTAAAATTACAAACAAACTTCAATATTGTTTTATTTCACAGATTATTACATAATTGAAAACCTAAAGTCTTTTTTGTTTCGTTTGGTTAGTTGTTTGAGACAAGGTCTCACTTTCCCACAGTTTAGCATAGGCTCACTATACAGCCAAGGATGACCTTGAACTCCTGACTCTCCTGCTTGCATTTCCTGAGTTCTGGGGTTGCAGGTGTATGTAATCACTTCCAGACAGGTTTTTGCTATTTACAGCTATACCATCTCTATAAGTCCCTTCAGGACAGAAGCTAGCTTCCAGTTCAGCTGCTCATGTGGAATTATGAACTACATGAAGCCCTCATTCCTACTTTGCTAACTGCATAGTTTTGACCTGGTTTTAAATTGAACCCCTTCATTGGCATATGAGTTGATTTAATGTAGTTTTTAAAGATTAAATCTGATTTCAGAATTATTAATACTGGTTATTCCTTTTATGTGTTCATTTGACTTAGGGGGAACTTACAAATCTTGGAAACATGTGGAGGTTTTTGCTCTTGGACTTGATTCTGTGTTTCAAAGCCCCTGTGCCTTACAAACCTTTCCACTGGGTATGTTGTCTCTCAGGGCCATTGTACCTTTATGCCCTGCACTGACATGTACAAATTCACTCCAGAAGGAATATCTAAGGATCACTTCTTATATTTATGGTTGTGAGCCTAGCCTTTAACAGCTGAGCCATCTCTCCAGCCCAAAGGATCACTTCTTAATAAGAAAAGATATTTTAAATTTCATGTTGAAATTCTAATTCATTTTGGCTTACCTGACATTCTGAATAAAATCAGAGGAAAAGGTATGAGAATTCCCCTACATTTTCCCCACCACTCATTTCAGGAAATGTTTCACTATCTAACATGTTAAAACTAACAGACACTCAAAATAAATATTTTGTTATCCAGCAAGGTCAATAATCCCTTTATTTCCTGTATTAGGAGCCAGAACTGTCCACAGAGATTATTTGAAATGACATTTAATACATAATCTCAAGGACAATTTGGATTACTGTAATGTCTTGTACTAAAATAAATGTAACTGTTCTTTTAAATATGTAAATAAAGAGCTAGAGACATTACTTAATGATAGAAAACTTCAGGAGGGCATTTGGTTTGGTTCCCAGCATCATCAAAATGTGTGTGTGTATGTGTGTGTGTATGTTAGTATTAATCACTAACAACTACTTATATAAAAAGATTAATATTTATTAAGAGGTTTATATGAGGGCTGGAGAGATGGCTCAGAGGTTAAGAGCACCGACTGTTCTTCCAGAGGACCTGAGTTCAATTCCCAGCAACCACATGATAGCTCACAACCATCTATAATGACATCTGGTACCCTCTTCTGTATACTGTGGCCATAATAAATAAACAAGTCTTTTTTAAAAGGAGGTTTATATGAAACACTCCCTGATACAAGAGATTGAACAGTTGGGCAATTAATTTCTGGAAAGCTGGACAAGTCCACACAGCAGTGGCAGAAGCAGGTATGGAGCAAACAGGAAACTGGCATTATTATGCCTCCTACATGGATCCAAAGATCCAAAGGTCCACACCTCTAGGTCAAGGTGATAATGCCTGATTCCCACTGTGTGTGTGTCTGTGTGTGTCTGTGTGTGCACGCACGTGTGCGCGTGCGTGTGTGTTATCTCTTTCATGAGAGTGTGTGTCTAAGAGAAATTTTAAAAGAGAAGAAATCTTGAAATAAAATTTTGTTGGCACTCTCCAAGCCTTCCTTTCTCAGACTCACTGAGAGATCTCTTCTTCATTCCGCATGATTCTTTCTGCTAATACCTTTTTTGTGTATTTTCTGCTTCTATTGGCATATATTAATTACATATATTGAGCCTCACTGTGACATGATAACGCATGTATTTCCATCACTTGATCACACCCCCAGTTACCCCTCTTGTGTGTCTCCCACTTCCACTGATCCCCTTCATTTTCTCATATAGTTACGTTCAGCTCATCATTTACTTTCACATCTTGTTTTAATTCTTTCTGTCTCTCTTTTTTATGTGTGTAAGTGTATGCCACAGTGCTTGGAATGAAGATCAGAGGGCAGCGCTTTGGAGTCTGTTCTTTCCTTCTCTCCTATGACTCCGGGGGACCTAGGTCAAGTCTGGCACGAGCCCTTTTACCCACTGAGCCAACTTTCTGGCCTCTTGTTATTTGATCCAGTGAATTTCATTGTTTTGGTCGTTTTGTTTACAGCATGAGCACCTTACCTATACCACTGGAGGATGGGGAGGGGTGTCTCTTTCTCCCTCAGTAACCATTAACTGCTTATAGATCCTGGAGAAGACGGGACTCTAAGTGAGTCGCAGCTTCTTCTATGGCAGGCCCTGTGGGCCCAGTCTTGTGCAGGTCATGTGAAAGTAATCATATCTGATGTAACATTAAGAGTTCAAGCCAGGCATGGGGTGCACCTTTAATCCCAGCACTCAGGAGGCAGAGGCAGGAAGATTTCTGTGAGTTCGACGCCAACCTGGTCTACATCATGAGTTTGAGGACAGCTAGGGCTACACAGAGAAACCCTGTCCCTAAAACAAACTAACAAAAGAGTATAGCAGTTGTGTTACAACTGGAGATAGTGTTCCACAACAGTCTAGTACATGTTCCTTCATTTACATCCTCTTCCCCTCCTCCGAGCTGCGGATGGGGTAATAGAGATGCCCCACCTTTAACATGGGGTAATACAGATGCTCCACTTATGGCTAAAAATTCAACAGTCACTTATTCTCAGCATTTTGATCAATGATGAGTCTCGACTGTTACTGCTGCCCACTCTTAAAAGAAGATTTTTTTACCAAAGCTGAGGGTTGCACCAATCTATGGAGATAAAGAGTTATTTAGAGGCTATCTGATCAGCACATCATTTCCATTTAGCAACAGCTGTAATTTTCTTACTTCTCCAGTCATGGACTTCTGAACAGGTTTACAGTACCAGACAAAAATTCCCACCTGTGGAGTAGGCCTCAATTCCAGTGAGAAAGCATTGGTTAACCCCATAACAACCTCAGCACTGTTGCACCAGTGCATTTCCCTTATTCTTACAGCATCTCTCCATCAGCATCTCTGATTGCTTTTCTTCTGTCCTAATCTCATATAATTCTTCTGCCTAACCCATTGAAGTCCCTTTGAGCCGAGCTTTCATTATTTAAGATTCTTTCCATAGGTTAATCCAGCTCACATAATCTCCCACTTTATCCTTTCTGTAGGATATCCTTTCTATCCATTCTTTTTGCTTTTTTAACGTGGTCAGTATTGCTTTGAACTAGGAAGGATTCCTCATCAAGTCATGCCCTCTCGACTCAAGACTTTCCCTCTCCACATCTGGTTGCTATTTCCTTCTCTGAATTTCTGCCTCATGATTCATAGCCACCAGGGCAGTTGTTTTCCATTCTTATTCTACTCCAACATCTAATCCCTAAAGTATTTTGGGAAGACATCTTGTTCAGCATGGCTACATTTACAACACATTGATTAATCACTATGCTGAGGAAACTATGTTAAGATTCTGACGCCATCTAATGACACAGAATTAGAGAAAATAAGGCTATTACACTGGAAACTGGTCAAAGTTTTTTTTTGAGGGGGGAATTGTTAACACACCATCTCACACTATAGACCAAGCTGGCATGAAATGCATGGCGATTCTTCTGCCTTAGTTCCCCCCCACCAAGTGTTAGCATTACAGGCATGAGCCATCATGTCCAGCTGAGAACAATGGTCACATGTCCGTGGAACATCCTGGCTGAGGTCACAGACATAATTGTTTCTTCCTTCTGAGTGTGGTCGTTAGAGGCTCTTTCTATACTCAGAGAGCAGCTTCTACCTTTCTGATTCTCAGAACAACCATTTTATTTGTGGAATGGTGCTCTGTTCTAAAGTTGCTAATAAAGGCAATCAATTAATTAAATGTGATGTTGTCCTTTGACATCCTCTCTAATCCAGGGCTGGGAACTCTCCCAAGAGCAAAAAGATATGCTAGTAACCCCTGGAGAAACTTTCACAAGAAATAGAGAAATGTTTAACCATTATATTGTAGCACTGAATATGCAGTTAGCACACACACACACACACACACACACACACACACACACACACACAATCAATCTTATATAGCCCAAGATAGTGTTTATGTAGCCATGAATGACCTAGAACTACTGACCCACCTCCCACATAATAGGATTACAGGTGCGTGGTACTGCATATGGTTTTATGAAATGTTGGGGATCAAACCCAGAGCATCAGGCATTATAGGCAAAGAGAATACTAACTTATCTACATCCTCAGCTTCAAAATAAAATTATAAACATCTTTGTTCTATCTTCTACCTAATAAATTGCCTTAGGCTATCGTTTCTTTTTTTAATGAGGTTTATTTATTTTTATTTTATGTGTATAGGTGGTTTGCCTGCCTGTATGTCTGTGTACCATGTATGTGCCAGCAGTGCCCATAAAGGCCAGAAGAGGGTGTTGGATACCCTGGAACTGGAATTGCAGACAGTCATGAGCCACCAAGTGGGTTATGGGAATTAAACCCAGGTCCTCAGGAAGAGCAGTCCAATTTTCTTAACCTCTTAGCAATCTCTTCAGCTCTTTCCTTTTCCCTTCTTATTGCTTTCCTTCACTCTTCCATCATTTATTTTAATTTAAATTAGAAATATTTCTGGGCATTTCCTATAAGGGTGCTGTAGTTGCTGTATTCATATCATTTTCACCCTTCATTCTCTTCTCTCCTGTTCCTTCCATGTCGCCCTCTGATTCCCTTTTATATGCATAGCCTCTTCTTTAACCATTATTGATACACAAACATGTATGTACAATCTACTGAGTCCAATTTAGTGTTGTCATATGGATGTGTGTTTAGGCTTAAGTGCATGGCATTGAATAATCAATTAATATCCTCATCAATAGAGATTGACTCTCCTCTTTGAAGCCATTAATTAGTAATAGCACTTTATCTAGGATCTGTGAGAGTTGTCTCATATACACTGGCGTGTCAACTGGTGTTACCACTTTGCTGGTTTAATGTAGGCTGCCACAGTGTTGAGACTTTATGGATAAAACTTTCCTGTCATATATAAAAGATACTCTCTCACAGCAGACCCCTGCTCCTATGATTCTTATAATTGTATATATTGTGTATCAATATACAAGCATCTCTAGGAGTGTAAATTGTCTTTGGCTCATATTTGTTTAATAATTATTATAGGTAGCTACAATAATCTACCTATGTCTACATTATTGTTTTATTTGTAACTCAATTTTAGCTTGTAACTACTCTATTAAAATGATAATTATCTATAACCCTCAGAAGATCAAACTCATCGAAGGAGGGGCATAGTTTTTATAAGGTTGGTTGTTGACTTGTGAGCAATGGCATCTCTGTTGGGTCTTGTAAAATCTATAACAGTGGTTAGGTCTTAATGGACTGACTATAAACACTTATAACCATTTTTAGAGTAATGAGTAAGTCTATTTGGAAATCTTGTTAAAGATATGACATGAAGCAGGCTGGAGAAATGGTTAACATATGACATGAAGCTGTCTTGTAACTATCTTAAATGGTCTATTTTTTAAAAGTACTAACTGAGTGATACAAATGTAAAATAATTTTATATGTTTAAGATAATTTATATATTGATAAAAATTTAAATCTAAAATTTTTATGTGTCTAAGATAATCTATATATTGATACAAAATTAGATCTATAAGTGTCCTATCTTGCACATATTTTTACCTCTGTTCAAAATACTTTACACATTAATACATATTGAGCATATTATTGTCATTCCCATCATACAACTTCTACCTCTGTTTATTTATACTAGTCATAACATTAGTTATAATATTTATAAGGTGTTTTGTATACCTCTGTTTAGATATTTTGTACAATGATATATATTTAAGATACTGTTGTCATTTTGCACAATACATGTACCCTGGTTAATGTTCATATGATCATCATACTTAAAGTCATTATTCAGAAACTATACACCCATTTATAAATTGCCTAATTTTACAGTATAAGCTTCAGTCTTTCAGAAGATTAAAATTACAGATCACCGCTACGCAAGTTTGTCATGTAATAGTCATCCTGCTCAGGTTTCCCAAAAACATACTAAAATATATCAGATAGATAGGCATCTTCGACCACTTCATAAACCTAGAAAAGTAACATTTAACATTTTATTATTCAAAATTCAGCCATGAGAGACACGACAACTCTTGACATCACTGTTCCTTTCCTGAGATAGTGTTGGGCATCAAGGACACCTCACAAAGAGTTTGTCTTCCTTGGTAAACAACGTCCTGATGGGCAAAAAACTGCCCTTGCCCCAACTACTGTCAACATATATACAGACCAATCTAGATGAACAATATAAAAGATAAAGACTGCTAAAGCTTGCCTAGACAAGATAAGACGTCTCTCCCAAAATATCCTGCTTCTAAAAAGATCTGTCAAACTTACTAGGCCTATAGTCAAAAAGATAAATGCTCCAACCAAAAAGCCATGAGTAACTGTCCAAGTAGCTGACTGTTGCTGTCCTCTCCTAAATCTTAAAAGCTACCCTCTCATGCTTCCAACCTTCAAATAATATATTTTCCCTCTCTAGTCTTGATAATTTTAAAAAGTAGGTAAAGTTACTATCATTTTATATCTCAGCAAAGAACATTCAATATTAGATTCTTATTATTCTAGGTAAACAGCCTTAAAATAATCCCTGTACATTGTCTCTTACCTATATTCTAGACATTTAAGTTACACCTTATATTTGTTGTTTGTTAGTTGTAGTGTGACCTTGCTTATGTTAGTGCCTTTCCCTCCCCCAGACACAACCTTATGATGATCCCTATAATATATAGTCCTATACTTAATTTAAAACTCTCTTAGTTAGACAAAAGAGAGAGATATAGTGGGATTCATAGATTACCCAAAGAAGCACTTGTGACATCAGAGAATCGAGACGCAGATGGGATGTGGCCAGAATCGTTGAGAACTGGGAGTCCAAAATCGCCTTCCTATTTGTTCCTGCTTCATCTGAAAAAAGACTAAACATCCAGTGCAAAAAGTTCCATCTCTCCTAAAATTACATTAAGATTACCTTATATCCATAAGTGTTTGTTTAACCCTTTAATAAATATTAAATAATCCTTATATAATATATTACATTAAATAATTTCTGTGATAGGGAACCCTACATGTTCCATGTTAGACAATAGTGACCCTCAGGCAAGATGTATCTACTGGTTCAATAGTGACATAAATGTTTCAGAAGTTGACATCCACTTTTTGTTTGGATTTGAGATCCCACTCTTCAGATGGAATTTATTCCTGGTTGTGTAAACCTAGTTAAAAGCCTATGGCTAAGAAAGTTCTAGGTTCCAAGGTGGCGTCTCCTACTATTGTTTTTTGCTAAATGGACATGTTGTTAAACTACATTCTAAATACTGCTGTCACTATAAAAACTAAAGAAATGAAGATGATGTTCTTCAAAAGCCACAGGGACAAATTGCAAGCCAAGGCATTGTTGGCAGAAATTAAAGAAACAAAAAGGAAGAGCATACAGAAAAAAATGGAACAGATTCAGATGAGTCAAAGGACCTGCATCTACCTTCAGCTGTTAGCTGGCCCATTTCACGGATACATTCTTCAACTTTGCTAAGCCTCAGTTTGCTGCCCTGTGGCTTTCAGCCCTCTTGACTGACCACAGAGTAGGCACTCAGGAAAATCCAAAGGCTTCACAATGTTGTGTTCTAAGTGATAGCTTTGCCTCCTGAATGATGGAGACTGGAAAACTCCCTTCTGCCACTTTTTTTATAAACATTGCTACATTTGTTTCATTTGGAGACTCAGAACTTTCAGCTGGAGAAATCTTGAAAATTCATCCTCTCATTGAGGGAAAGAAAAAGATTAAATGTAACCCAAACCCAGTCAATCAATCAATCAATAAATAGATAAATAAATAAATGTGTGTTGTGTTTATACCCTTAGATTGGTGCTGCTCGCTGCTCTCAACCTTGAAGAATCTTTTGTTTTCCTCCAGTGGATAGTAATTCATGCAGAAACTCATGATCAACATGCTGAGAATAAGAGTGTAAGCATTCCCTATTCACATGCGGAAAAAAGAACATTCAGTGCTCAGAACCAAGCCAAAAACTTTCTCTCCCCCTCCTCTTTGTCTCTCTCTTGCTCTCTCTCCTTCCCTCCCTCCCCTCACACACACACACACACACACACACACACACACACACACACACACACACACACACGGAGGGAGAGAGAGAGAGAGAGAGAGAGAGGCTGACATGATGGAGGAGAGAGCCAAAAGAAGATAAGAGCAGGAAGGCAGGGAAAAAGATTTGGACACACACTTTGTGGTATATGGCATGTCTATTTCACTCCTGAACTCACAGCAAATGAGGTTATATTAACACCGAAGCATGGACAGAGGAAGGGTACATGAAGCCCAGTCCAGGGGAGGGGCTCTTATTGATAGTTAATGGATGCCAAGGGGGGAGTAGCAACTATTTTACAGGTGAAGTAACTAGGATGCTGCCTGTGGTCCAGTAAATCCCTGCACCTGTGTGCATCTGAGCAAACCTAATTAAACCCAGGAGATTTAAAGAAGGCCAATATAGGAAGTGGTGTAATAGAAAAGATCCCCAAAAAGTGGGAGGCAGGTGAGAGAGAGTGAAATTCTGTGATTTAATTTTAATCAAAACACAGTATTATGTTCATGTATGAAGCTGTCAAAGAATAAGCAAGTTTTTGAAAAATAATAGTTTAGAAAGAAACTTGCCTCATACACATTTAGAAATAGTAATTCACACCTGTAGTCCCAGCGTTTTAAGGGCGTAGTCAGGAGATGTGCTACAAGTTTAGGGACAGTCTGAATTTCAAAAATTATATGTAATCCTAAAAGATAAATTCTGGAGTTTTGTTTTGTTTTGTTTGTTTCCAGAACTGGCAAGACTACATAGTGAAAAAAATATGGTCTTTTCTTTACATTTTATAATAGTGCTAATTTCACAAACCCCTGTTATGTAGTGTAAATATATTTTGAAGCTAAATAAACACAATAGGTTTAATAACAAATTCATTTTTTCTTTTGCCTCCTCATGTTAGAGAATGGTACCCTTACCTTTCCTGTTGCTTAAACTATAGACATGTTTCTCCTAGACCTGCAGTGATTCCTGCATTCTGTTAGACAGTTCTTCTAGCTGGGGTCTTCTTTGGCTCGCCCTCATCTCTCCAATTCCTCCCTCTCCCTGGAATGAGTGACTTTGTTAGACACTCATTTTAAGTCTGGATTTAGTCTCTGAGTGTCATCACCCTACTTTCTGTATAAGATTGTCCTTACTTCTGCTCACCTACACAGACACACATGCATGATTACACACACTTCTTCCAGCACACAGCTGTCCCTCCTTTGGTTTTCCTGGGAGGACGGACCAGTAAGATCATTTAACTGGAGAAGAAGCAGCAAATTTTAGTAGTTTTCTACTCCCCAAAGTAAAAGACACTTTTAAACTATAAGAAGTTTTTCTCCAAAGTTTTCACAAAAACCTAATATATAGAATAATAAAAGTTGGTGTCATCTCATCTCACTTAAATCTGCAATGGTGTCTCTTAGACGCCTGAGTCCTCAATAGCACAGTAAAAAGCTGTGAGATATATCTAAGATAAAAAAGAAAAAAAGAATATGTATATGCATGTGTATAATGGTAAATATTATATTTTATGTTTGTATATCTTATATGGTATATATGGTAAATATATATAGTATATAATATAATAGTATATGATTATAATATTATAATTATATAATAGTATATAATATAAAGGTATGTAATAGTAAAAAATATAATAGTATATAATATTTACCATCTTAGATAATGGTATCTTTCTCTTTCCTACTATCCAAACTATAGACATGGTGGTTCTCCTAGACCCTATCTACTCATTCTCTTGTATGGTTAGCCAGATCTTCAGTGTTGACCTTTCTTTTGGCTGGCAGGTGTGTGAGATATGTGTGTGTGTGTGTGTGTGTGTGTGTGTGTGTGTGTGTGTGTGCATGCGCATGCGCACATGCACATGCTTGAGCATGCATATGTATGTAATATGTATACATTTATATAATAAAATAGGCAATCAATTTGATAGAGGTGAGGTAGGGCATGGGAGAAGCTGGAGAGAGGGGACATGGGAGGGGCTAAATGGATGACTAAGACAGGGAAACTGATATAATTCTATTTTTCATTCATATCTGTTATAATGTTTGCCTTTCAATTTCTAGTTTTATTGAAGTAGGTCTTCCCTTTTTTGTTTAATTTGGTTAAGAATTTGCCAATTGTGTTTAATTCTTAAAAAATAAATAAATAAATAAATAAATAAATTGTTTTTGAAGAGTCAGGTACTGATACATTTACAACATGGAATAACAGAGAAAACACATAGATGAAATGAAGCCAAACACAAAAGGCCACACCAGCATCTTCCTTCCTACACATGTCCAGATAGGTAAATCCATACAGTCAGTCAGTGGTTCCCAGGGCCTGAGGGAATGGTTGACTGCTATGGGAGACAAGATTTCTTTGCATTAATAAAATAATGTGGAGGTAAAAGGTTATGATTGGGGACGACAACAAGATTGCTCAGTTTGAAGACCTGGGTTCAGTCCCTAGAACCCACATTGTGAGAGAGGAAAACTGACTCCCACAAATGTCACCTAACTTTCACACGTACACCTTACTACACAGGTGCAGAGAGAGAGAGAGAGAGAGAGAGAGAGAGAGAGAGAGACTCACACACAGATAAAAAAAAAAAACTGCCTATAGTTCTGATAACTTTCTTAGATGGACAGTTAGTTAGTGTTTTGAGACAGTCTAACTCCATAGCCCAGAATAATCTAGAATTCATTATATTGCTCAGGTTGGCTTTGAACTGATGTGAATCCTTTTGACTGAGTCTTTCAAGTTTTACAGTTACAGATATGAGCCACCATGCTCCACATTGTATGTGTGTGTGTGTGTGTGTGTGTGTGTGTGTGTGTGTGTATGTGTTTGTAGAGTGTTTCATATTGAAATGTGGAGGCTCACCAGGGAGCAGTTCTGAGACATCTAAGCAAGCACATCAGTACTTATGAGTAAAATGGGGAGGAAGTGAGCTAATATAAGAGAACAGCATCCATAAACACAAAATAATCTAAATATCAGGAGTTAGATGGATTCTTGGAAAGAATAAAGGATAATGGTCCAGGCCCAACATGTACACAAACAGCATAAGATTAAAAGAATAAGGGGGTCATTCTTCTGACACATCCTCAAAGGAAGCACTGGGGGGGGGCAGGGGATCTGAAGAATGGAACATCTGGGTTTGAAAAAGGATTCCACAACACTGTTGTCCCCCCTACTCCCCGAACACCTTTGGATAAGCATTCTCAGAAGCAGTTTTTGACTTTAGCTATAGACATTATTTTATCTCCAGTTATACGTTATAAAAGCAGGCCAAGGTTCTAGTACTATTCTTCAATCTCTTACCTTTCCATGGTTAATATGTAAAGAGAGTCAGAATTAGGAGCTATGTGCTTCCACTGGAACTAAGAGACAAATAAGACACTGTGTTTAGCCATATGCATTTATTAAGTTGTTTGCACAGGGGTTGGTAATGAGGAAGTTATCATACAGTGTTCCTGGCAAACAACACCCAACAGCTCTTGTGGTTACCAGGACTGATACCCCAGTGAAGGACAATGACATTGTTGGACTCTTTAGTCCAGCCACTGATAAAGAGAAGCACACTGTTAGCGTGCAAGGGAACAGCATTGGATCTTTTGCCTATTTCACTTCCCAAAGATAGGTTGCAGCCCATGTTTGTGATGAAAACTAGCTTCCTCAGATAGAGCTTATGTCTGCCAGACACCTGAATCACTGATTCCTCAGGGTTCAGAAGAATCTCTTTCAAGCCTCCACATGTGCCACCTACATAGTCACTCCACAACTTGTCATAGCATGCCGGGAAACTGAGGTGCGAAGAGAAGAAACAGAAACACTGAACAGAGTTACCAAAATTCAGGACTTGTTGGTCTATTGTTGGGAGCCAAAATCTAACTTAGTCAAATTTTATAAGTTAGGTCCTCTACAGTCTACACTCTAAATAGCCAGTAGTCTTTACTCTAAATAGCAAATACCAGAGACTACACACCCTTATTGTTAAACTAAACCATGACTTCAGGCTTTCTCTTTGACCTTCCCAGATCAGCAAGGTGATCTTCCCCAGACCCTCAACTGATAACAGATAGATTTCCATATCAATTCTACCCTGTCTGTTACTTCCCCTCACATTCTTTTGAACATCCCACCCCTTTTCTCCCAGCTACCTGCATGGCAGAGATTCTTTATAAATATTGGCTGTAATAATAAAGCTTAGGAGGACTTGAACAGAGAGATTTGTCTTGTCCATCCATTCTTTGTGTTCCTGCCTTCCATTTGCTTCCTTCCCAGGTCTAGGTCCACGCTGAAGACCCTGCTGGCCGGGGCAGTCTATATGCTGAGACTTTCAAAGAAGTAACAGAAAAGACAACTCCCTGCAACTCCCCAAGCCCTAGAAGTTCATGTTGAGAACTTTAACCAAGAACAGAAACAGAAAGAACTATCTGAAAAGAGATAAACAAGCAAAGCTACCCAACAGGAATATTGAAAAGAGAAAAATCAGCATGTTCAGTTTGAGAACCCTGAGAGTTTATGATTACATAACTTTTCCAACTTCATATATATTGGAGAAAGTAGAGTTAAAAAAAAAAAAACACAGATCTAGAGTCTAGGTTCTCCATTTACAGTTCATGCATAACTTATTGCGGGACTATGACACTATACACAGAGCATCTGGAAACTGTTATCGTGTTGTTTTTGAGTTTTTTGGCTGTAAAGGAAGTAGCAAGAGTTGCTGAAAGACATTTGATTATAAATATTGCAGAATTGATCCAACCTACATGTTTTGTAAATATCTTGACTTCAAAATTTAGATTAAAAAATATGTTACTTTGGAGAAAAGGTTTTGTTTTTATTTCCATAGAAAATGTGAGGCTGTGGGTTTATTCCAGGTTAAAGAAAATAAGATGTGATAGAGAAAGACCCCCTGAAAAACCACAGATTTGAACAGATGGCCCAGATGATCTAGCATTTCAGAGCACCTCTGTTGTAGTTTCCTCTGAGCTCTGCATATAGAACAGCTTCAAGAAGACTGGCTGGGATGACCCACCTTCACAGAATACTCCAGTCAGAACTTGATCATAACCCTGAATTTTCTCAGGATCTCCATGAGATTCCCAGTGCCCCCAATCAGCAGAAAGTAGTCTAGAAAAACACACCTACATTTCTCCCCCAAAAAATGAATTATGGAAGTTGGTCTTTGTTTACAGTGGTTACAAGCAGTTATAGATAATGGTGAAGAAAGGCTATACAAGGAAGTTAGGTTTGGAGTTCTTGTTTTAAAAAGGAAAAAAGTCCCAAATACTGTGGGACTATGCTTTTGTACACTATAAATATTAGTCACTGTAAATATTGATTTAATAAAATGCTGATTGTCCAGAAGCTAGCCAGACAGGAAGTATAAATGCAATGACCAGACAAGGAAAATTCTGGGAGGAGAAAGAGCAGAGAGATGCCAGCCTGACATGGAAAAAGTAAGACAAACTTCTCAGTTTGGTATAATCTTCCATAGACCCCTCAAGCCACAGGAACTTGAGGAATCTTACCCTGTGATGTGGTTTGTGTCAGCTCTGATGTATATACCAGTGATGGCACCTTCCATCTGGTTGTCAAAATGATGGGATTTCTTTCCACCAATGCCTCCATATTACCCATTATAAGAGAAGCACTTGGCTGGAACTAGAGGAGGAAAGAAGTTGGAGGTAGAGATACCCCAGGAACCCAGTTACTTCCCACCATCTTTATTCTTCCCACCACTCCAAGCTAGTGTCTCAAAGCTTTGATTAACAATGTTGCAAGAGCTATTTTTCTGCAGGAACCATTACCAAGCATCCCACTTATCATTACCAAGCATCTCACTTCCCATCACTGGCAGAGCCACAAAGAAAGGCCAGGAGAGTAATGGCCAACATTCTGAGGCTGGAGTGTAAAGAAAGAGAAAGAAGAAAGCATATCCATTTCGACTTGGACTTCATTTACCCAGGAATCCTGCCTTTGCATGTAGACTAAGGCTTTTTAATTCTTCAGTTTATATCTAGCCCATGCAGCACTGGTGTCTGGTGGCTCACACTGCTTATAATTTCAGTTTCAGGGGCATCTGATACCCTCTTCTGCCTTCCATGGTCATCTGAGCACATGTGGCATACATACATGCACGCACACTCATCACAGTTAAAAGAAAATCTTTTTTTAAAGTTAGCTGTAAAACTAGAAGATTTGAAATATATATGTATATAAGCATACATACAAAAGTATATTAGAGAAGAAAACAGACAAGCGCTCAGCTGGTACAGGAGGAAAGCTTTGGAGTGTTTCCTTGGAGCAATACAACAGAGACAGTTTGAGAACAGAAACCTTACTATCAAAATCTTAGTTGGGGACATAAAGGAGTGTGGAGGTCTACTGAATGTGGTTCCCAGTAGTTGGGCTACAGTTAGCCCTATGCTGGATCTGGTGGGGCATAGGCTCACAAGAACAGATTGTTCTAGACACATTGATAGATGATTGTTAGTCCATGTGACATCAGTCAGATGCCCACTACAATAATGAAACACCTGATATAACTTTTAAGAGAGAAAAAAAATGTTAGGTCATAATTTTGACATTCCAAGCCAAGACTGGGGAGACGGAGTGTTGCTTTAAGTCTCTAAGGAGTACATGCATCATGACAAAAATGTACAATGAGACAAAAATAGAAAGCCAAGATGAAGAAGAGGCCAGGGCCCCACAATCGCATACAAAGGCACGCTCCTAGTGACCTTAGTACATCCCAGTTGTCCTCACCTTCTAGAGGTTCCATGAGCTCCCAGCAACTAACTGGAGAGCAAGTTTTTAACACAAAAACCTTTGGAGGACACTTTATCACAGAACCTGCACTCAACAATGAATGGAGGTGGAGGCAGAGACCCATGGGTGAGCACTGGGTCAAACTGCCCTTACAGCTGGAGAATGGGAACTATTAAAGTATTCAGAGCAATGAGGTGCAAGGTGATTATGGCAAAAAACCATCACAGAGGTTGGAAAAGAGGAAGCGATCAAGGCCACAGCTTAGTGACTTCTGGGTTTATTTATATAGGAGATAACACTGATTATACATGGTTGCTAGCTACTGTTTAAACATAAAGATACATCCTGCCTGATGAAAAAAAAGTACCAGCCTTTAGTGAATAATGAATACAATTAGAAAAGATTACTAGAATTAAACATCACATACTGTTGATGAGACTTAATGCCAAACTAAAAAGTTCAAAGCTGGGTCTGATAAGATGACCTGGTGGTTAAAAGCTTGCTGCTCTTACAGAGGACCTGAGTTAGTTGACTAGCACCCATGTCAGAGAGTTTACAACTGCCAATACTTCCTACTTTGGGGATCTGATGCCCTCTTGCACATACACATATACAGATACACGAAAACATGTAAATAAAAATTTAAACAATGACAATATTAATGCTAACATGGCTGACCAAGAACTATAGTCAACTAATAACTGCTAAGAAGGGGGAATTAGTCTTCTCCAGGGTTATATATAACCAAAGAAAATGAAGCAATGAGGAATTAATAGGGTGGGGACAAGAGAAGAGCTACAGGATAGAGAAGAAAAAGGGAAATTATGTAATTATATTTTAATTAAAATTTAAAAATCATGAAGGAGGGTCTAGAGAGGCAGTTCAATGGTTACCAGCACTCTGCTCTTCCAGAGAATTCAGGTTCAATTTCCAGCATGGCAGCTCACACCATCTGTAGCTTCAGTTCCTGGGGATCTGACAACACTCACACAGACATACATGCAGGAAAAGCACAAATGCACATGAAATAAAAGTAAATAATTTATTTAAATCATTAATTAAAAAACAAAAAAACAAGCTGGAAAGATGGCTCACAGGTTAAGAGCACTGACTGTTCTTCCAGAGGTCCTGAGTTCAATTCCCAGTAACCACTTGGTGGCTCAGAACCATCCATAATGACATCTGGTACCCTCTTCTGTATACTGAGCATCCACACGGCAGCTAACAACTGTCTGTAATTCCAAGATCTGACATCCTTACACAATTATACATGCAAGTAATTTGGCATAAAATAAAAATAAACATTAAAAAGAGTGAGAAAGGAGCCCGTCAGCCCTGTTAGTGTGTCTCAGCAACTGTGTTGAGTGTAAGCCCCTTGAGTGGCTAGGCCCCTCCCCCAAGAACCTACCCACAAAATGTTCTAGCTGCCCTAAGTAGCTTGCCCAGCTGGATATGAACTCTCTGGAAATGCAATCCCCATTAAACTGCACACTGAAAGCTCTACCCTGATGAGTTCCACCCCCTTTCCAAGAAGTTCTACATAAACCCTGTGTATTATTTAGTTTCCATCTGTTTCTTGCCCCCAGCAGAGGTAGCCATCCTTCTGGGGTTTTTTCCCTCCCAATAAATCTCCTATGTGAGGTTCGCTGTGCGGTGTGACTCTGGAATTTCTTGGCTCCCGGATGCCTGGATGTCTTTCCATCCAAGTTGCACACTTATATTTGGTGCTGTAACTCAGATAGACTCCTCTAGTGTCTGTGTTTTCCCTCATGCTCTAAGCTGCACCAGAGCCTTCTCCCTTATCTCCACTCCACTTACAGCAGACTCACTGATGCCTCACTGATGCCTCACCACCCCATCCACTAGCAGTAGTAGGTAAATTTCCCCTTTGCTGGGTATAAATGTTTCCCTTGGCTTTTGTTCCCTGCACCCATGTTGGGAGGTGTTTGACTACCTGTAACACCAGCTCCAAAAGATGTACAACCTCTTCTAGCCTCCCTGGGTACCCCATAGATGACACTCACATATACAAACATATGTTGTTACTAGAGTGTAGACCCCCCCAAAAAAGACGACGAAGAGACTGTTCCAATGCAACAGCAAAGAGTCTTTTTATTGACAAGTTAGCACTGCCTGACACAGTGGTGGAGTAGGAGCAACTCTGAGCAGCAGGAGGCAAGGGTTTTTATTAGGAGGAGGGCTCTGGAGGCTTCAGAGCTGGGTTACAGTGCTAGGATTAAACCAAGCTCGGGCTAGGGGTACCTGTTATGAATTCATTGGCTGCTTTGAATTCATGGAACGTTTAGCAGTGGTCATTTCCCTATATCAATCAACAGCTCACCAGGTATATCTGGAGACAATCTATACCCTTCCCAGAAAGGGAATGTTTGGAATGTCAGTTATTCCCCTTAGATGCTGGCTCCTCCCTGGATGGCATCTGCTCCTGGGCCCTAGGAACGTAAAAATACATTTTTTTTTTTTTAAGGTTGTAAGTTATTTCTTGTACATTTTTCTCAAGCAGACTGAAATCTGGAGTTTTGGTGTGAAAGGACTTGGATTCATTCTGGGGGCAGGACCCAGGTCTGTGAGTGAACTTCCATAGCAGCCAATTGATTCAAAGGTTGGATTCCTACCAGAAAATTCCAATGCCTGCTGCACCCTACCCCTTTGCCCAATCCTGGAACATCAAGGTGTACCGCATCTTGATTACGTAGGTTTTTCTTTAAAATTCCCTGCCCGTTGGGGCAACACTCTTTTACCTGTGCAGAGAGCTAGGTGATTGACCTGGGTTCTCATTCTCTATTCTCTGTAGGTAGCAATAAAATCCCCACTCATAACAACGTGTCCAGCCTCCCTGTTGGAAATTGTTACACAAGGGCATAACAGGTGCTCTTAGTTAATATATAGACATTTTATTTTCTCTCAAAATACGTTGTTTCTGAGCTAGGCATTTATTTCATACATGGGACACATGGCAACATTCTCTATTAAGATTATGTTTATGGGACTGGTCTTTGTGTCATTCCCTTTGTGTCCAAACAAAGAAATCTCCCTCTTAGCTGATTGTATTTAGTAAAAACTTGTTTGGTTGTGTTGGAACATGCTCCTTGACTTGTTTTGTTGGGTTCTTGTTTTGTTTTTTTGAGACAGTTTCTTTGTGTAGCCCTGGCTATTCTGGAACTCTGTAAACCAAACTGGCCTCCAACTCAGAGATAAATCTGCTTCTTGACTGCTGGGATTAAAGGTATGCACCACCACCACTGGCTACTCATCATGGCTGTTATTGGACCCCTTAGGATGCTTGCTCCACTCCTCCATCTCACTAAGAGGTGCAGCCATCCATCACTCTATAAGACCAAACCAACCCCACAACAGTAATTCTGTCATTTCTACTTCTGAGTATCTTCTTTTCTCTTGATCCAAGGCGATCGATCACCATGATCCAGACATTATTTCCTCTCAAAATTTCCCTTCCATCTCCATCCATGTTCTTCAGCATCTTCTCCCACTGTACACACAGACTCAAAGAACTCAACAGAAGGGAACATCCAATCTAGTAGTCTCCTTTCCCAAGCTGGCTATCTCATCCGGCCCAACCGCCTGCATACCAGACTCCAATCAGCGGACCATGTTCTCATCTTCTATGTAGCCAATTGGCTGTTGCCATGAGTATCTCATTCTCACTTTAAATCTCTGCTCAGAGGTATCACCTCCATGAAGAGGGCTTATGCAAATTAGTCCCCACACCTAATCAATAACAGGCGGTTGCTCTGGTTTTTTATTGAGCATTACTACAAGATATAAATCCTGGTTTTTCTGACTTCCTCCCTTTCCACTGGTGCATGTTGTATAAAGAAGGATTATATCCCTGGCACCTATCTATGCAGAGTTGATCCTGAGAAAGAATTCAAAAGGCATTTCGGGGATTAGTGATATAGTTCAGCTTGCTCAAGGCCCTGGGTTCAATACTCAGTATCCTGCATGGTGATGCATACTTATTAATTCCAGCTCTTGGGACCTTCGAGGCAGACAGCTGGGGAGTTAAAAGTTGTTCTTAGCTATACAATGACTTCCAGACCAACCTGGGATATTTGAGACCTTATTTAAGAAAAGTATTTTGAATGAATACAATGAACAGATAGACAAAAATCATTTATTCTATTAGAAAAATGTAATTACTATAATAAGAAAATGAATCAGGAGGTACAAAGTTGATGTTCTCACTTCAAGTAACAATAAGGATTTTACATGAAGCTAGAGGGTATATCCCTCCAACGTGAAGCATGCACTCATAGCTGGGAAGGCACTGCCCACCTAGTGATAGAACACATCTTCCAAGAATATAAGAAATAGTAAACACAATAAACAAACATAAATTATGGGACTAAAAAAAGATACTGAGATTGGAAATAAATAAGGTTATGCCAATAATGTTTATAAATACAGATTATAACTGAAAATGCCACAAAATGAAAACTACATGTATCATTATTTTTTTTTTTTTGCACTTTCCACAAAAACATTTTTTAAAAACCAGAAAGCCAAGGAACTCTCTAGAGTTTTTACATTGCAGGCAAGAATTTTGCCTTTTTAATGGGTATAAAAAAAAATCTCAGGTGCAGAGAGAACATGTCTTTCAAAAACTGATTTCATCAAATTACTCATCCTGTAGTATATGTTCAATGTATGTTAAGTAGCTTCATTTCTTCATGTGTTAATTTTAAGAGATGCATTCAAAGAATTGATGAACTTAGAATAAAACACAAGAATAGGAAAGCCAAAGAGATTCAATAACAGCCCCTCAGGGGCAAGATTCGTTACAAAGAAACACCAGCTTCTGTTGCTTTTCCCTTTCTTATACATGTTCCCAAACTACACTTAAGCACAGCCTGGCATGGGGTCATCTAAAAGCAGCTTGTCACTTCCAGGGTGCAAGTGCATGAGGCACAGACATCTGTATGACACACAGAAAGCTCCTCCTGATCCTGCTGTCAAGGCTGGAGACACCTGTCTCCCAGTCTGCATCAATCCAGAGCTTGCAAGGCTAGGTTTCATTGGACAGGAGAGCATCTTGTTCCTCTTCTGTGGCAATGATGCCCTGAGCTTTAGATCTACAGTGAGAAAAGAGAGAGAGAAAAAAAAAAAAACAGTACTGATCATCTTAAGAAAGCTAAAGGTAGGGCTAGAGAGATGGCTCAGCAGTTAAGAGAAAGCTAAAGGTAGTTCACACCTTTAGTCCCATCTTTCAGTGATCAGGGGCAGGTAGATCACTGAGTTTTCCAGCCTGACCTACAGAGTGAGTTCTAGGACAGCCAGGGCTACACAAAGAAACTGTCTCAAACCCCATCCCACCCCGAAAAAAAAAGAAAACTAAACACTAAGTACCTCCATGTCTACCCAAGCACCTCCTTGAACCTACTTGTTAAGTAACAAATCTTAGGATCTCCAGAAATTTAACATTGAGAAGGGATGGAAGATAACATCTCTTTTCTACTCCCCTTAACTAGCTTCTTTCAGGAGGAAAAAGGTCCAGAAAGATGATCATACCTTCTTCTCTTTGTTGAGTGCTCCCAGAGGTAAAATAAGCCCATCACAAGTCCCTTTAACACAATAAAATGTGCTGTTAAAGTGAAGTCCTCCAATGCAAGTGTCTCAAAATTGTAAGAAAACCCACACAAACCCATGATTACTCACACTTATCAGAGCCCATAGGCCTTGGATAGCTGCTGCCCACTCGAAACCAATTTTCTCATACAGAAATCCACCCAGCATTGGTCCCATGAAAGCACTAACCATGGAAAAAGAATGGGTGAATATCTAACAGTGCAAAAACTACTTTATAACCATGTATGACATCTGGTCTACCATAAACTAAAACAATTAGATAGAAATAAGGAAGAGTCCTAGGTCTGGGTATGTTTCAGTAGTAGAGCACAGTGTATAAGGACAAGTTTAAACCCCAGATTCAGTGCTGAGATTGGGGAGAGAAGACAAGAAAGAAAGAAAAAATATTATCAGACAGTTGTAAAAGTTGATGACCTACACAACAATAAACACAGCAGCACATGCTTAAAGGAACCTTTTTATTTTGTGGAGAGGGGTACATGTAACAGTACCATAGAAAGTCCGGGGACAACCCCCCAAAAATGGGTTCCTTTTTTCTTTCCAACTTCATGTGGGTTCCCAGGATTGAGCTCAGCTCTCCAGGTGTGTGTGGCAAGTGCAGTACCCAGTTAGTCATCTCACTGGCCCAGTATACTTTCAATTCTTAATGTCTGAATCAGTTCAGTGCACAGCTACTGACTTTGTGTGTACCATATTGCTACTATACAGTGCATTGTGTGGTCTAAAAGAAAGTAAATAAATAAGCAAGCAAGGAAGTTAATAAAGGAACGCATCTTAAATGTCTGAGATATGTGTCTGTTAAAGGGAATTTTTCAAGTATTGCTCAAAGCAAGGTTCATGAAGGTATTATCCTAGTTCGGCATGAAGTCTGCTGACATACTAGATTTTGGAGTCACAGATTGTGGATTAGATTTCTTGCTGTTGGCCTTAGAGAGCCTCACACACCTCTTTGTTGTTTCCATTTTCCATCTGTAACATGGAGAGATCACTTTCCATCTCTCAGGTGCAAATGAACTCACTTACCCAACTGACCACATGGCGCCAACAAGACCAGATACGAGTCCCAGCGTACTTATTCCCTCTTCAAATCCATTTTCACTGCAGAGAAACATGGACATATCCATTATGAAAAGGAAAACGTATATGGAAAAATTAAAATAAACCACATATAATCTGAAAAAAATAAATATAAGAACATATCATTTATAAGATAAAAATCAATCAGTCTGGGAGCTGGAGATATAGCTCAGTGGTAGAGTGTGAACCCAGCATGTCCAAGGCCTTGGGCTTGAATATCAGCACAAAACAAATAT
Organism: Sigmodon hispidus; assembly: GCA_004025045.1. Lineage (NCBI taxonomy): Eukaryota > Metazoa > Chordata > Mammalia > Rodentia > Cricetidae > Sigmodon > Sigmodon hispidus. The sequence continues at coordinate 86,789 of PVIH01002067.1, forward strand.
CAACCCTACACAAAGATTATAGGCAACTGAAGAAAGCTGAGTGTGGGAGAGGAGATCTTCCCAGAGAAGAGAGGACATTGCTTGTACATGCCAAATGGTCAGCCATGAAAACATACATAAAAGTAACATTATACTGACTGAACAGGTTATAGTTAGGAACATATATATTTATACAAATGCATATATGAATGTAACAACAACACAAAAAGGGCATGAATTTGGACAGTATAGAGAGGTGTATGGGGGGCTGGAGGGAGTAAAGGGAAGGGTAAAATGTAATTTTAAATTTAAATTTAATTTCAATGTCAAAAATTAAAATGCAAATATATAAAATATGTACATCAAATTTGAAGCCATTTTCAGAAAATAACCTAAACTTAATATATCTTTACAATAGCAAAAATCATAATTTATTTGCATTAAATGATAATTAAGTACATAATTATCTAAGAAAGTCTTAAAGTGGGATGAAGAGACCACAGGCTGAACTAAGTAAACAGAACCAGCTCTTTGTCCTCTGAGCATCACTGAAAAACCTCAGCACAGCCTCAGGCCTTAGTGTTCATGTGTACGCCCATACATGAAGGAACAATGGCCAAGGGACAGATGGCTGGCCATCCTATGCTCTTGTATAATTCTCCTCCATGCCACAGGGGCAACTTTGAAATGTCTCCATTTTAAAACTACACACACACACACACACACACACACACACACACACACACACATACACACACACATACACACACACACTTACAAGAGATCAAGCATCTCCCTTTAATCTATTCTACCTTTTAGAATATTAATGTCACCATGTTCTTTTCAGTACAGTTTCATTATTACTTTTATGATTTATATTATAATATTTACATGCTATGTAATCATAAAGATTTACTATTGGGCAAATATGTAACATCCCATGAGACTGAACCAGTGAGGTAAGCCTGATTGCCTACCTTCCACACTTTCACTCCCTCCCCCCCATAGCACACCTCTACCTCCACCCAACATGCCCATTACTATGGAGCCTGCCAAAGAACTGAGACTTACTATGCACAACTGAGTGTCTCTGGGAAAGTTGGGATGATGCTCATTCCAGCAGAGACTCCATTTATGACCAACACCAGCACCAGAAGCCAGAGTTGACTGCAGAGGAAGTGTGGAAGAAATGAAAGCATTAGTATTTTAAGAGACACACACTTAAAACCAAGGAGGGCAGAATGGCAGAGATGCTAGCTTCACAAATAGGTGACTTTGCTTCACTCATGTTTCCGTCTTGTCTCCATTCCATTCAGTGAGAGATCATGTTAGTGCCTTCCACCTCTGCAGCAAAAGCAACTCCTGCATCATCTGAAATCACTTTCGGTCTCACATCTCACACACATATGTTTAGCCATACATACTACACATCTGTAACCGGCTGGCTCTTCTGCCCTAACAAAATCTTCTCAACATCAATGCTGTTGCTCATTTAGTCATCTGAAAATTCAATTAAACAATGGCAAAGAAGAGATGGGGCAAATAAAGAGGCTAGAACCTGACAGTTATTTTATGCTGGGCTCCATCTAAATGCCCGACAGATACTATGCATGTAATTCTTGTCATGTATGTATTAGCGTTAGTTCCTTTTAAAATTACATTTATTTATTTTGGAGGGGAGGTATGTTACTCTGTGTGTGTGTGTGTGTGTGTGTGTGTGTGTGTGTGTGTGTGTGTGTAGATGAGTGGGCAACATGTATAAATCAGTTCTCTCCTTTCACCAAATAGCTCCAGGAATTAAATTCTGAAGTCTGAACTCAAGTTTCCAGGCTTGGCAACAATTATCTTAGTGTGCAAAGCATGTGGCTTGTCTATAAAGACAACAAAGCTTAGGTTCTTGGAAGTTAAGTGATTCATCCAAGTTTCACTACCAGTGATAGAGCCAAAATCTAAACCCAGGCCCCAAAGACTCTGAAATTGCCCTCTTCCTGTGATATCCTGTTTCATCCCAGAAGCATATGAAAAAGTCCAAGAAGCTCATTTTGTCTCAGTAAATAAACTATAGCAAATAAGATTTAATGAGCAACTACTACATGGTAAAAATGACCCAGAAACAATAAGAGACTTGGTCCTCCTCTCAATGAATGAGAAGAATTAGAAAAACAAAACTGTACTCTCTTAAGTATCATGCAAAGGTTGTTAGCAACAAATGCAATTTTGAAAATGATTCCCGGGCTAGAGAGATGGCTCAGCTGTTAAAAGCACTGACTGTTCTTCCGGAGGACCCGAGTTCGATTCCCAGCATCCACATGGCAGCTGACAACTGTGTAATTCCAAGATCTGACACCCTTACACAGTCATACATGCAGGCAAAATACCAATTCACATAAAATAAAAATAAATGTAAAAAAAAAGAAAGAAAGAAAAAGAAAATAATTCCCAACAACAGTGCAATTGAAACACAGGAGAAGACCTGGTAATGTGGTTCAAGCCTATAGTTCTAGCACTTGAAAGGTAAAGTCAGGAAGATCATGAGTTCAAAGCTAGCCTCAGCTAACAGAACAAAACAAACATCTTACAGATAAAAATCAACACTTTGTGATTTAATAAAGATTTCATGTATTAATATTTGCTAAACTACTTTTAGTTTCTAATAAATAAGCCCTTATCAGTCAAACAGTTTAATGCAATCCTAAATCAAAGTCATTGTTTAAAGAGCAATTCTTGCAATACAAAGCCACTTTAAAAAAATAAAATAATTACTAGTACTATTTCTCCAAAAACGTGGAACAAAAAAAGTTACCTTTTAATGTGCAAAATGGGGATAGGTCCTAAGAGCATGTAGCACCCAGCTGTGATTAAGTTTCCAAAAACCAGAAACCATTTTCTTAGATTCTGGTAAAGAAAAAGAGTTCAAAGTTTAAACCAAAGTATCCTCTGTAATCAAACAATACAGTAATGACATCCCCCAATTCAAATGCATTGAAGTAAATGAAACTTTACATTTAAGACAAAATAGTCAGATGATAAACATAAAGCCACAGAAGATATTTTTGCAAGATGTTGGGATGAACAAAAACGTTCCCCAGGAAGGGGGTACATTACAGTCTTTGCACATCATGAACTATTTCACACATGTAAGAAATTAAAAAGCAGTCACCTCAAAGAACTTGCTAATGTGTCAAAACACCTAGGCAAAACACATCATTTAAAAGTATCTACTGTAGAGGGAATGAATGCATATCCCTGCCCTGGAGGGTGCCCAAGACTCTGCCTTTATTATCAGAATCAGGGATTTTGTTTGATGTTATTTTGTCTAGGTCATCAAGGAAGCTTTTAGAAGGTATAATATAAACCAGGCTTGTTTTATCAAAATCAGCCTGTGATTCTGGCTCTGGGAAGAATAAGGCAAGTGGACTACTGAGTTTCAGAGCAACCTGGGATATACAGTGAGGCTCTGTCTTAAAAAAAATAAAAAGAAAAAAAAGAAAAGTAATCCCATGGTCCAATAGTTTCTAGCAGAGTCCATCAGATTCTTCTTCATATGAAATACTAAACTTGAGTAGGCTTAGAGGAATACTGAGACTGGGGACTCTGGATGCTCTGTACAAGGCCAGCTGAAGATGTCTGCTTTAAGCAAGGGACCTTTAGAATTCTGGAGATGTGGCAATAGTTCTAAACATGCAAAAGAATCTTGTGTATAAGTCCGTATACATACAGGCATCCTGTCACTGAGGAGACCAAACAGTGGTGATGAAATGGAATAGGACAGAGCCAGACCCAAGAAGACCAGTCCCACATATCCAGGTGGCAAATTAAACTGGAAAAGAATAAGCATCGTGTTAAGTCTCTCTTTAAAATAAACACACCCCTTTCCATCCTCCTCGTCCCCAGCTCTTCTAACAGAAGTCTGTCAGTTACAGCCCAGTATTTGTACTGTTTAGCAGTCCACAGCTGGGATTAAGATGCCCAAGAGAACAGTGTTGGGGCGGTATTGATTGTGGCTAGCAGTTACAGAGCATCCTGATGGGCATGGTGTGGGAGAGCAGAGAACTTATGCAATAGCAGCCAGGAAGCAGAGAGCCTGTGTTAACTGGCTTTCTCATTCTTCTCATTTCTCATCCCAGCCTCAGCCTCTGGGATGGTACTGCCCATAGTCAGGGTATTTCCTCTTTACTCAGTACTATCTGGAAATAACCTCAAGTCTTACCCAAAGGCACACTTTACTGATAGACACCTTCCCATCCAATCAGTTCACAATCAAGATTAGCTTTCATCACATTTTTATTTTTTCCTAAAAATCCCAACCAACTATTAGATGTCCTAGAAGTTTGATTTTGTAATATTTAATATAAAACATATAATTTGATTCTACAAATTGCATTTGCAAATATAGTGTTTCACAAATTTATGTACACAAGGACTCATGCACAGAACTTATTAAATAACGTTCTTGGGTCCTGGCCCTAGGCTTGTTTTGTGTGTGTGTGTGTGTGGGGGGGTGTACAGGAAACAGATGTCACAGTGGAAAGCAAATTAACAATATGAATTCAACATTTATCTTTCAGCAATGTAGACTATTGGTTCCTTTCTAGTCAGTATTATAGATCATAGTCATCTGATTATAACAAATACCTAAAAAATAACTGGACCCAGAGGGCATTTGAAAGAGTAGGATATCTCACATCAAAAGATCTTACAAGTGGGGGCTGAAAAGATGGCTCAGCGGTTAAGAGCACCGGCTGTTCTTCCAGAGGACCAGGGTTCGGTTCCCAGCACCCACATGGCAGCTAGCAACTGTCTGTAGTTCCAGTTCCAGGGAAACACCAACGCAAATAAATAAATAAATAATAAATAAATAAAGTTTAAAAAAAAAAAAAAGATCTTACAAGTACTCCTAATGCCTCATTACAACTCACATGAGAAGAGAGAATGTGTCGTAGTTAGGTAATATTGGAGATGCCCTCATGTGAGCAAGGTCTTAGGTGGGAAGAAACAGTGCACTGGACTAGAGTTAGACTCTTTCTTTCTTCCTAGTGGATCAGGCCCCTCAGATCACAGATTCACATCCCCAGCTCAAAGGAACATCACTGAGAGAAGACATAGTCTACCTGAGAACATAGTTCCCTGTCTACCTCCTTCTCACAGCAAAGGTCTTTACAAAGAAAAAGCCTAAAGGCACGTAATTATGGCCATCCATACAAAGCAAAGCTCCAGCTGGCTGCTTACCTTCTCCAAGACGAAGAGAGAGAGGATTGGATCGAGAAAGCCGAAACAGGAGCTGAGGGATATGATGACGAAGGCTATGAGACCAACCTTGGGTAACTTCACAAGTTTCCAGAAGGAGTGTTTACCTGGATCAGACTCTTGGAGTTAAAGATAAAAACAGAAGTACATCATGACAATCAACACCTCTTAGCTTCATCTTTGAACTTACTTTGAGAGGCAGAGCATAATACTAGCAGGAAGTAAAAATAACTCCAACTCTGAATCACCTGGAACTAAATATTATCATCTACCCTAAACCTTTTTAATTTTAGAAGCCACATTGATTTTATTTAGAAGACTGACTTAAATCCTGGCACAGTGGCATATGCATGGCATCTCTGTACTCGGGAGGTAGAAGCAGGAAGATCAGGAATTCAAGGTCATCCTCAGCTATTGCAATGTGTATGAAGTCAGCCAGGGCAACATAAGACTCATCTCAAAAAACAAACCACAAAATCCCCAATTCAAAAACCATCCTTAAGTTTTCAAGTATGAAGAGAATCAATTGGAGTCAGGGTGTGTGGGGAACTTTTTAAGTTACAATCCGGAAGTAAGGCTGTGTGGATGGGACAGTAGTATGTGCAGCTGCAGAAAAAAGAGCCAGGTAAGCTTGACCAAGATGTGTGTGCTTCAGAATAAACTTGCCTTTGCTTTGTAAAACAAGACCCAGCTATTTTTCTGAGGGCAAAATAAACACTACATTGGGAGACTGAAACAATGTTATTTTAAATCTTGTGTAAACTACTTTTTATCATTTAAGATCAATTCTCTCTTTCCCTAACAGTCAATAACCCATGTTAATGCCTGTTTGAATAGCAAGCATGGAGACCTGCCATGACTGTGGTATCCTCTTTCTGGTACATTTTTATTTCTTTTTTTTTTTTTAAGATTTTATTTATTATGTCTGAAGTATACAGAAGAGGGTACCAGATGTCATTATAGATGGTTGTGAGCCACCATGTAGTTGCTGGGAATTGAACTCAGGACCTCTGGAAGAACAGTCAGTGCTCTTAACCCCCGGACATCTCTCCAGCCTCTCTGATCTTGGGTCCCGGGAAGACCAAGAAGTACTCTAAACCACACAGTCATCTCTCTGGTTCCCCAGGCATATTATTTCAGAAAAGATGGACTCTGATAAAGGTTTGTTTTATTTTTTTGTTTGTTTTTTAACTTTATTTATTTGCCTTGGTGTTTGCCTGGAACTGGGAACTGGAACTACAGACAGTTGTTAGCTGCCATGTGGGTGCTGGGAATCAAACTCAGGTCCTCTGGAAGATTAGTCAGTGCTTTCAACCACTGAGCCATCTATCCAGCTCTGACTACATGACTCTTAAAATATGATAAGGAGTCTGAGAAATCACTAGGGATTCCACAGAGTACAGCTCAGACACTGTCGCCCGCGTTTCAGGAGCTTAGTGAGAATTGGTTACTGAGATCTTGTACAGAGACAACACTGTATGTGAACACGGAACTTGACAGATGGTCGGGATCAGCCCTCCCAGGACTCTATTTTGTCCATGGCATTCATCATCATTAACAATGATCATGCATTGGCAAACTCTGAAAATTCAATGAATGTACGAAGTCTGCTATTTTTGGTAATATCTCAGGAAGCTTTCTGCATACAGAGATTAAGTCAAGGCTATCAGCCTGTTACTCAAAAGCACAGCCCTAAATTCAACCTCCAGACTGCTGTATGTATTTCAACTTAGAGCGGGAACAAGTGCCACCTAGTGGCACAATGAGATATTGCCAGCAGGGAATCAGGCAGGTGTGGATTTTGAATTGTATTCAATGTGAATTGAAAATTAACAAAAGATGGGCTAGAGAGACGGCTCAACAATGAAGAGAATCGGAGTTCAGCTTCCAGGATCCACCTATGTTGTCTTACAATCACCTGTAGCTCTAGCTCCAAGAGATCCAATGCCTCTGGCCTCTGTGAGCATCTGCATTTGCATGCACATACTAAAACCCACAGGCATAATTTAAAATAATAATAACAGGGTGGTGGTGGTGCATGCCTTTAATCCCAGTACTAGAAAGGTAGAGGCAGTCAAATCTCTGAGTTTGAGGCGAGCTTGGTCTACAGAGAAAGTTCCAGGATAGCCAGGGATACACATACACACACTTGTCTTGAAATCCAAAAAAATTAAAGAAGCAACAACAAATAATAAAAATTAAAATTAAAGTAATTTTTAACTATAGAAGATTTTAGTTTTGGCTATTACTTTTTTTGTGCATACAAAAAGCATTATCTGTTAACAGAATATGGCTCAGTGCTTAAGAAAACTGGCTGCTTTTGCAGAAAATACAGATTCGGTTCCCAGCAGCCACATGGTAACTCACATCCATCTCTAACTTCAGTTTCAGGGGATATGATGCCCTCTTTCTGACTTCTGTCTGCACCTGCTGGAGACATTCACTTAGGGCCTTGTGCAGGTGTCATTCAGGGAAGCAAACCCCTCAAAGTGATAAGAATGGCACCCATACAGACTGACTTCATCAACCTGGATCAGACTTGTGGGGGAGAGTCTAATTACAGGTGGTTTATTCCCAATGTATTTAGGTCCAGCATAATTTGGAAAAAAGTTTCCTGGTGGAATACAATCCACAGGAAGTGTAACTACATTGAAACTAAATTCAGGGTGCATGTTGTTTCTTCCAAGAAGATGGGATCTAGAGGTACACTGCCTGTACTAGTTTAAGGGCCTAAGGACTGGCCTGATCTTGGTCATCAAATAGCACAGAGGTCATGTGGGCTATTAGCCACCGTTGGTCTTGGTTGTGGGAGCTTGGGAAAGCCTCTGTTTATAAGGCTCATTTAAATTACTAACCACCTCCAGCTGGTTTTAAGAGCTTACTATGGCCTGGCCAGACAGATAACATCACCAGACTGCTAATCACTTCAATTGTCTTCTCAGTGTTCTGGATGGAAGAACAGGTTTTTCAGCTTTCCCTTTGGAGAGACAATCCCCTATGCCTCACATTTCTGGTTTCTCTGGAGATCTGTGAGCTCAAGGACCTTGGTGCTATCCTCCCAACAATGCATATGGGGCACAGACATACACACAGGCAAAACGCTAACACACATAAAATAATTAAATTTGAAAGTACTTATGTTTAAAATAAAAGAATGAATAAAAAATGCGTATGAAAATGAGCACCTCATTGGTTTAAGTGAAAACTCCTGGGTAGAACATAGAAAAATCTACACACTTGGGTGTCCTTGTATTTCCTCCAAAACCTAGTATGGTTATTCTCCTTGGAGAGACAGAACTCCCTGGTTACCAACACCTGCCCCGAAAAGTGTCAGAGACAGGGGTGTGTGGCAGTCCATGGAAACAGCTGCACATGGTGCCACCTGATACCTCATCCCGCAAAGGAGAGGTTTGGGAAAACTACTCAGGAAAGACAGAGCTAGGTGCAGGCTGAGTCAGCAGAGTGGATAGAGGAATTCAGAGTCCACACACTTAACCCAGAAATCGCTGGAATGGCTCTCAGGAGGCGGTGCTTGTTTCAGAAATATAAAGATTATAATTTGAGTTTGTCTGCAATCCCATCATACTGCAGAGACAGGAGGGCCAGCCTGGCCTCCAAACTGAGTTCCAGGGGCTACGTAGCAAGATCCTGTCTCAAAAAATTTTAATTTACAAGTAAAAAAATAATGTTTACCAGTAGCAAATGGCACTGACATTTGTACATATGTGTGCATGTGTATGTAGTAGAATGGGTAAATCCAAGTATTTAACAAATGCAAAACACCTTACCTCACATACTTGTCATTTCTTTTGTCATAACATTCATAATCTACTCCCTTAGCATTTTTCAAATGCAATAGTTTTGATTTCTGAGATTTTATCTCCAAACTGTCAGCAATGCTATGCAAACTAATAAACAGAGCTGGATGACGGTGGCATAGGCATTTAATGCCATCAGGGAATCTCTGAGTTTGAGACCAGCATGGTCCAGGATGGCCAGGGCTACATAGAGAAACTTATCTCAAAAACCTAAAATAATAATAATAATTAAATAAATAGTAAAAAACAAAAATGTCGGAAACAAAGAATTTCTGTTTTAAATAACTTTAATTATAGTAGTTCTACTTGTTTTATATTTTTTAATTATTGCTGATCTCCTTATACAAATTATCTACTTATTTTATGTGTATATGGTGTTTTGTGTCTGTGTATGTCTGTGCCCCATGGCTGCCATGTGTTTCTGGTGTTGAGGAGGCCAGAGAGGATGCTCTATCCTGGGACTGGAGTTACAGTGGATTGTGACCCATCATGAGCGTGCTGGGACGTGAACCCTGGACTTCTGCAAGAACAGGCAGCACTCTTAACCACTGACTCGTCACTCCAGTCCCCTATTGTTAGTCTCTTAACTCTGCCTAATTTTACATTAAACTTCTCATAAGTACGTGTGCATACATAAAAATATGGTATAAAGGGGGCTTGGTGCTCTCTCTGGCATCGGGTGCAGGTGCCAGTCATGTAGCATGTGGTCCACAAAGAAGGTGGACTACTGTGTGACCTCATAGGTCTTTCTGTCACCATGGTGTAAAGCACACCTCTCCAGGTTCTCGGACTTAGGGTATTAATGAGAAGGGTGAGATGTACATGAGTGCTAGAATGTAACAGCAGGCAGAAACTGGAGAGCAGGTATAAAAAATGAGCAACAAGAGTGCCTAACACCAACACCCAACATTGACCGTGGACATGAAAGAGATGGGCAAAGTGCATGGAAGACCTAATTCTGCCAATATGTCAAAAGAAAATTTGGTTGCTCTCCTAGATGTTGTCTGCATTAAAAATTTCAATAACTTAAAGAGTATTCTTAAATAGGAATACTCAAATCTGAATTATATCTCTAATATTATCAACCTTACAGATTTTTTTTATTTCAGTTTTAAATTGTCTGTCTTAGCTGTTTTTTCCTCATTTCCTAGTATAATAAAGAATAAACAACCTTTTTTCTTCTGCTTCATGAGAATCTGACCTGCTGTTTCTTTTTTGAATTAAACTTATTTATCTTACATGTGAGGGTTTTGCCTGCATGTATGTATGCATACCACATGCATGACTGGTGCCTGAGGAGGTCAGAAGAGAGCATTGGATTCCCTGAAACTGGAGTTATAGATGGTTGTGAGTCACTATGTGAGTGTTGGGAATCGAACCCAGGTCCTCTGCAGTGGTGGCCAGGGCTCTTAAGTACTGAGCCATCTCTCCAGGACTGCTGCTGACTTCTTAATTCTCCCTCGAATATCTGCATACCAGGACATACATAGCCTAGGATGTTAACCCAAGGGAAAAACAGTACCTTACACGTGCAGAGAGAACAAGCCCCACCTTGTGGTTCACTGTGGTATTGCCTCTCTGGCTCTGTTCTCCCCTGTTGGCTAGTTCGGCTAATTCTCCAGCTCTGTTATATACTAACATGGTAAGTGTACAATTTTAATTAACCCTACTAAAAACATAGTCTAAAATGAACATAACTCTGGTTGGGAAACTTCATCTGGACAAAGGAAACTACGAATCAGCCATAGATAGGTACCTAATGCTGGCAAGGTAAGTATTCTGTGCGCCCTGTACTGGTTAAATGTTACCAGCATGTGGCACCCTGACAATACACTTGCCCTGTCACAGAAAAGGTTAATTTATATGGGAATAGAAGCTTTGAACCCAGATTGACTCCCATAACTGCTCCAGAGACCTGTATTCTTGAAACTGTTACTGCTATATACGGACAGGTGGAAGGCTCACAGGGAAGAAAGAAGTGGCCTTGCCCTCTTATATTAATGTTTTATGACAGAATCTCACCCTGCCCCAGATAGCCTGGAATTCCCTGTGTACACAAAGGTGGCCTAGAATTGGGAGTGGCAGAAGTAGTTTCCTTTGTCCAGGTGACATTTCCTAATCAGGGTTATGTTCTTCTGAGCTCAAGGTCAGCCTGGTCTACATAGTGAGTTCCAGGATAGCCAGGGCTGTTGTGGAATATTCCTTTACATGTGTGAAGATGTGTCACTGTAGTTGGTTTAATAAAGAGCTGACTGATCAGTAGTTAAGTGGAATTTCCAGGCCCAGAGGACCCTGGGAAGAATAAGGGTGGAGATGAAGAGCAAACAAGATGGGCAATACGGGAATGAGGCAATAAAGCTATGATACAAAAAATAAATTAATAGATATGGGTTATTTAAGTTATAAGAGCTAGTTAAAAACAAGCCTAAGCTATTGGCTGACCTTTTATAATAATGTCTCCATGTCGCTTTTATAAGCTGGAGGCCCAAGGGAAATTCTGTCTATACAGGGTTATGTAGAGAGACCACATTAGAAAGAAAGAAGAAAGAAAGAAAGAAAGACATTAGAAGTGACCTAGAACTTGTGGGAATCTTCTATTGTTTTGATAGTCTTGTACACAAGTTGTGTTGCCTGTAGAAATTTCTGGTAAAAATTTAGTTCAACCTAATGATAATAGCTTGTGAGCAGAAATTAAGTACTTGTTTCTCCTCAGATTGGAAATTTTTGTGATATGCATTTTTAATTTATTTATTAAAGACAGGGTCTCTTGCATCTCAGGCTGGCCTCAAACTCACTCCATAGCTGAGGATGCTTTAAAGTCATACATCATCATGTTCTGCTTATGTGGAGCTAGATATCAAACCTAGGATTCATGAATGCTAGAAAAGCACTCTGCTGGGGATGGAGAGATGGCTCAGCAGTTAAGAGCACTGACTGCTCTTCCAGAGGACCGGGGTTCAATTCCCAGCACCCACATGGCAGCTCACAACTGTCTGTAGTTCCAGTTCCCAGTTCCAGGCAAACACCAAGGCAAATATATGTATAATTTTTTTAAAAAGAAAAGCACTCTGCTAATTGAGTTATATTCCTAGTCCTCTGTAAGCAAAAGTTATCATAAACTAATTACCCATATTTTAGGAAACAGAATCAGTTTTTGAGGGTGCTACAAAGAGGTGTTACACAAAATATATGGTACATGCATCATTTACAAAGACATAAAAGTAAAGTTAAAGTTCTAATAGTATTATGTTTGAACTTACCATAACTAGGCAAAATACACAGGTTGAGTGGTATCATCAGCAGAACTATGGACCCCAGAAGAATAAAAGGCACCTCATAGCCAAAGGTTTGATACAAAAAGCCACCTAAAGGGGGCCCTGCTATCAGCCCCAGTCCAGAAAAAACCTCAAGGCTTCCCTGAAAGTGAGAAAAAAAGTGAATATATTACAGTTGAAGAATTATGAATGTCAGGCATAATAATGGCACATGTCTTTAATTTCAGCACTTGGGAAGCAGAGGCAAGTAGATCTTTGTGAGTTCCAGGCCAGTCAGGATGACATAGTAAGATCCAGTCTCAAAATGCCTGGTACTGTAAACCTAACCCACCTATGGCTGGTGAGGTCATAGACACTACTAACCTCCATTTTCCCAAACAAATATAATTAATAACCACACTCAGAATATTTATTCTTATACCCACAGGTAAGTGTAGCTCCCACCCTTTACCACAGAAGTTGTTTTTTTGTTTGTCTGGGTTCTTTTGCAGCTGATGGAGACCCCCTATAGAAATCTACAACTGGTCATAATGCAAAGTACAACTGACTGCAGGGTGCTTAAGACCAACTGCTACATCTGTATCAGTATTACAACCCTTATACCTAAGTCTCAGGGATTACCAAGGAGTAAGGGGTAAAAGGATTGGAGAAGTCAGAGACCCAGGATGTCAGCTGCAAGTTATTGTCCTCCACATAGGACAGGGGAGCTGCATCTGTGAAATCTCAATAATACAGTAGCGTAAACAAGGCAAGCAGTGGTGACATCGTCTGACATGCCACATGGATGGGGAAATTTTACAAAGCTTTATCACCAGATGAAGAACTAGAGGCAATCCATGGCTCCTGAGAAAGTGAGAATCAGTTTTCTCTAGGGTTGAGCCTCTTCTTAGATAGGTTATCCAACTCCAAGTGGTCACACCTGAGCACATGCACATATAAGCAACACTAAATGGACTTGGTTGAGGCTGTATTTTTGAACACACACAAACACACATCCAAAAAACAGTAATTTAAGGGGACAGCAGAGTGAAAATCATATAAATATTATACTCATATATGAGATTCCCAAAAAAGTTAAATAAAAAAGGAATCATAAGAGTACTATGATTTTTTTTTCACAATCTACACACCCACAAACATACACTTGTTTAGACAATTACATGTTAGCACTGTTTGCAATGACAAGCTAGGCGTGGTAACAGACTCCTGCAATCCCAGAACTCAGGAGAAAACGATGCAGGCAGCAAGACCAAGAGTTCAAGGTCAACTTTTGAGAGTTCTAGTCAGCTTGAGACCCTCTTCCAAACAAACAAGAAAAATGGTTTAAATACTCACTAACAATTTAGATAAAGTAGTTTATATCTATACAGTGGGATTGGACTCAGCCAGTAAAGAAAGAATAAGAATTTTTATCAGTAGATACAGAAGACCTTGCATGTGAACTTGTCAGCATAATTAGCAAACTGTTAAATGGTATGAAGACTATGCCATCACATGTGTAAAGAAAAGAAGGTGGGGGCTGGAGAGATGGCTCAGTGGTGAAGAGCACTGACTGCTCCTCCATGGGACCTGGGTTCGATTCCCAGCACCCACATGGCAGGTAACTGTCTGTAGTTCCAGTTCTCAGTTCCAGGCAAACACCAAAGCAAATAGATAAAATAAATAAAGTTTTTTCTTAAAAAAAAAAAAGAAAGAAAGAAAGAAAAGAAGGTGGAATCATGCTGCTACTCCATATGCACATGTGTGTACACATAAATATGTAATCTTGGGAAGAAGGCCAAGATATTGGCTGCTCTTTTGCAGTTGCTAGAGTACTGGGTGCCTAAATAACAGATGTGTATATGAAGTCAGAACAGCAATGGTTTATGTTCAACATTTATTATATTCTATATTTCATTTTATAACTCAGAACAGCACTAGTATATTTCAAACATTTACTATATCTTATATTCCATTTTATAACTTTTTATTTTTTATTTTCATTTTTTAAAATTTATTGATTTTTATTTTTTAAAAAGATTTATTTATTATGTATACAGTGTACAGAAGATAAGATAAGCCATCTCTCCAGCCCCCGCTTCACCGTCTTTTTAAACCCTCTGCTCCTGTGATAAGAGTTGTCTCAGATGGCTGTTGTGTGATATTTTGATCACATTCTGACAATAAATTTGCTTTGAATAGGAGGGCGGAGCTAGCTACTAGCCCATCAAAATTAACCATAGAGGTTTTGGAGGACTGAGGACAGGTAGAGAGACAGGAAGTAGTAGTAGGGCGGGGCTTAGAGAGGTTCTTGGCCCTTTGGAATAGAGGAATAAAAGAGATAGGAGTTCACTCGTTTCTCTGCCACTTTTTTGGTCTTTCAGGTTCTCACCTCAATATCTGACTCGTGAGTTTTTATTGATAAAGAGTAATTAGATAAACATTTCAGACAGCCGTCAGTTTTTTCTTTGCTTTTGTTTTCCAGACAGTGACTCACTGTGTCACCCATGCTGGCCTCACACTTTGGATGCTCCGGCCTTCACTTCCCAAGTAGTGGGTTACAGGTATCTGTCACTACACCCAGCGAGTTTTGTATTTCCTCACTTTATTGTGAGAAATAGAAATCCCAGTAAAAGGGGAACAATACACAGGAGAGCGGGATAAAGCATGTAAGAGCAGATCAAACAAAGCCACATGAAAAGGAAAATAAGAAAAAGTTCAAATTACATACCATGACAGTAGCCACATTATTTGGGAAAGCCTTTGCAAGTATAGAAGATGATGCAGTTATGGCTGCACCAAAGCCTATGGCATCTACAATTCTCACCAGAAAACACATGACAATAAATATGGGTCCTTCTGGAAGTTGGTCCAAGACACTGGAAAAGAATATAATTGTCAAGTGTCAGATTGATTTTAATTTTTTAATTCACTCTACTTCTTAACGACAGCCATGCTACCTAAAGTTATTAGATAAAGTCTTGTTAGAAATCTTTTAAAGAGTTGGTTTGTCACACTTTCTATAGGGAATCGCTGGCTTTAATTTTTGTTATAATTCAAGTAATAATTGTAAGAATTCCTAGCACACCACGTGGTAAAGCCAATATGGCAAGTTTATGGAGGGCATGCCCCTAGGCGGGGCTACATAAATCTGTGCCCACTAGTTGTCTTTTTTTTTTTTAAACTTTATTTATTTGCCTTGGTGTTTGCCTGGAACTGGAACTACAGACAGTTGTTAGCTGCCATGTGGGTGCTGGGAATTGAACCCGGGTCCTCTGGAAGAGCAGACGGTGCTCTTAACCGCTGAGCCATCTCTCCAGCCCCCACTAGTTGTCTTAAAAGGAGCAGTGATGTGAAAGAAGGTCTCTGGCAGCTCTCCTGAATAGACTCTGATTATTGTATGTGTCTGATCTCACACGTGAAACCAACATTAATGATAGCTTATTTGTCCCCTCTGGTGATATAACTGATTTCTGAGATGATAATACTAAGTAGACCTCTTTGGAATACAGTGGACCCCTGAACCCACAGAAGACTATGATGGCAGGATCCTCCTTAGGTATCAAAATCAGAAGAAGCTTAAGTCCCTGACATAAAACACTGTCTGCTATAGCTGATGCTCATCTTACCAAATGCATCTCTACTTTTAATTATTAGCTTATTTATTCTAGTGCTGTGTTGAACCCAAGGCCTCACTCATGGTAGTAGGGCAAATACTCTGTTTCAGAGCTATGCTTATAGCCCATAAGTTACTTCCTGAATACTTTTGATATTTGGTACAATGTAAATGCTATGTAAACAGTTGTTATTCTTGTTACTAGGGAATAGTGATATGAAAGAGCATGGCCATGCCTTTAATCTTAGCATTCAGAGGCAGAGGCAGGAAGATTTCTATGAGTTCAAGGCCAGCCAGGTCTACATAGAAAGTTCCAGGCACTCATGGCTACATAGTGATAGCCTGTCTCAAAACCAACAAAAGGAAAAGAAAGGTCTGGGAGCTTGTCTAGGAGCATTGCACCAGAAGAGGAGAGAAAAGCAGGAAGCTAAGAGAGATTTCTGCTAATGCTGTTCAGCACCTGTAGCCAGGTGTCTTTGAGCTGATCTTGTATAAGAAACAGAATCTCTTTTCTGTTTAAACAAAAAAAAATCTATAACTCAGATTACTGTTTCCACCATGAGCACCCACAGGAGTCCCAGTAGATGCATTGAAGAACCACGATTCTATTTTCTCTATTGCTGTTTTGAGACAAGGTCTTCCTGCATAGCCCAGGCTGGCCTTGGCTCTCCTCTATTGCATCCCAGATGCTAGGATTACAGGTGTGCAGCACCAAGTCTGGTTCAGGAGGTGGTTTAATGGGTGATCTTGGAGACCGATCTTCATAAGATCAACGACATTTCTCTTTGCTGTTCACCCTCCCCCCACCATTAGTCACACATCATTCATGTGACAATATAGTACTGATTGATTTAAAGAACCATTAATTGTAGGGAGGTGCTGGCACACACCATTAACCCCAGTACCCAGGAGGCAGAGGTCAGTGGATCTCTGTGAGTTCAAGGCCAGCCAGCCACGTCTACACAGAGAAAACCTGTCTCTAAAAACAAAACCAAAAGAGAGCCATTAGTGGGACAGTGACATGGCTCAGAGGGCATATGGTACTTGCACCATATGCTTGGCAACCTGACCTCAATACCTGGAACCCATGTCAAAGTGGACTGAAAGCAAGCATGCCATAGGGTTGTCCTCTGTCCTCCATAGCTAAAGTACCCTATCATATACATATAATAACAATAAAGGTTTAAGAAAAACTTCAAAGACCTTAACATTTTAGCCAATAGACTATAAAATCCACCCATGTTTCCAAACATATTAGAAAGTTACTTACCCAAAGAGAATTGTAACTCCTCCTGAGATAAACATTCCTGCTATAAACATAAATTTGGCTCCAATCTGTACAAGCTATAATAAAAGTCAAGGAAGAGCGATAAATAGATTGCTTCAACAAGTCTACATTTACATAAACAAATCTACTATATCAGAATATAGAAAAGTGCAGGAAAGCATATGTATAGTTAATATATTAAAGTAATTATTTAGAAGAACTATAATATGAACCATTTATAAGCATGGAAGGGACTAACTGACCAACCACAATGACACGACTGTGGCATAATTTATAAAAACATAATAGTATCAGTTCCATATCCATAGGCATTCTAGATCAGTAGATTATAACACATGATTTTTGAAAACTAAAGTATGTATATGAGCACCAATACTTACATATCTTCCAAACACTAAAGATGCCAGCAACTCAAATAAAGCGTAGCATCTGAAGATCATCCCAATCATGGTATTGCTAGCCCCCTTCTTTTCTGCCTTAGAAGAAGCAGACATGGAAACAAAATTGGAAAGACAAAATATTGGGAAGATAAGAGAATACGGTCAGAACTTCATCTTGTGACTTTCACATATGTACAGTAATTTCTAAGATTTGGGAAGGTGCCACAATGTCCATTAGATGAACATTCTTTTTGTAAAAATTAATGTATCAAGTAGCAGGTTCCTTGTAGCATTTTTACACTTAATTTTGGTTCTTTCTGACCCTATCCTGTCTCCCTGCTCAAACTTTCTCATTTCTGGTATTTAAAATTTTTATTTTAAAATAAGTAGGGTAAGAAAGTAGATGGTAAAATCTAGACACTGATGTGAAATAATTCATTTAGTACACCTATGAAGAATTCTCTTTATCTGGATAAAAATCAGCATTGCAGAATATATATTAAAAAGAATCAAAGCACGAAATACTTTGGATGAGGTAATCTGGACTCTCTCAGTCACAGGGCTCAGGAAACAGTTGATGTAGACAGACTTCCTGTTTAGTGTCAGATCTAGTTACAAAACTGCACTCCACCAAAAACAGAAACAAACAAAATAATCACATGCCAGTTGTCAGTTCTAGAAGAAAATATACAAACCAAAAAAAAAAAAACAAAAAACAAAAAACAAAACCATGAACTGGCAAGTGGGTCATATGAAGGCCAAACTGGTCTGTTCTGTGGCTTCTGCCAGGCTTAATCTGGCAAGAATTTTCCTTCCTGTGAGCAATGCAAAGGATGTTCCCTACCATCCATGTTGTTCTGACACCCAGGGATATTTTACTCTTCATATGCTGGAATTATTAATATTTATAGCCTGTTCTACCAGGGACCTCTGAACTTTGCTACAGACGATCTAGCACTTACTTACTCTGAATGTATTTGTGTGTGTGTGTGTGTGTGTGTGTGTGTGTGTGTGTGTGTGTGTGCCTGAGTGCAAGTATTCGAACCACATGTGTGCAGGGGTCTATGCAGGCATAGGTCCTCTGGGACTGGGGTTCCATGCAATTATGAACCACTATGTGGGTGCTGGAAATGGAACTCATGTTCTTTTGCAAGAGCAGCAAGTGCTCTTAACCACTGATTCCTCTCTCCAGACCATAAAACCCCTTTTCAAACTGTGCAAGTATAGCTACCCAATGAGGTGATGGCCAGAGACAAAGCTCTCTGCTGGCCCCTCTGGCAGTCCTAGAAGTAATTTCCAAATACCTCTTCTCAGCTGAAGCTAAGATTCTTTATTATTATTATTTTTTTAATGGCTTTTTCAGACAGGGTTTAATGTAGCCGAGACTGACCTAAGTCTTGCTATGTAGCTGAGGCTTGCTTTGAATTCCTCCTGATCCTTCTGCCCCTGTCTCCTGAGTGCTGAGATTACAGGCATGTACAATCAAACTTGTTTATGTGGCGCTGGGGAATTAAAGACGGGGCTTTAAGCATGCTAGACACTCTCCCAACTGAGCTGTGTCCCCAGACTGTAGGTAGTACTCTTGACTTCACTTCAAAGAGAGAATTTCAAGACAAGTCAATATTATCCAAGGTTGAAACCTAGTAGGAGGCACAGATGGAGTTTATTATATTTTAAATAGACTTAAACATATTCATTGGAGAGAGAAAGAGGGGGTGGGGTTTAGAGATCAAGAGGGCACCTATAAAATATAGCACACACTCGGTGCTGGAGAGATGGCTCAGAGGTTAAGAACACCGGCTGTTCTTCCAGAGGACCCGGGTTTGATTCCCAGCACCCACATGGCAGCTAACAACTGTCTGTAGTTCCAGTTCCAGGCAAACACCAACATAAATTAATAAATAATAAATAAATAAAGTTTAAAAAAAAAAAGAAATTTAAACAAAAAAAATATAGCACACACTCAAATGTGGGTGTGTGCTTCTCAAGAGAAGAGCACTCTACCACCTTTACAATAGTCATGCAAATAATATTCCTTTAATTTCCCCTATCCTGCCTCAGATCCTCACACTGGGCTGTCATTAAGGGTTAAAATGTGCATTTAGATGAGCATGTACTATACACCTTTTTTTTTTTTTAAAAAAAAAAGATATTTATTTATTATGTATACAGTATACAGAAGAGGGTACCAGATTTATAGATGGTTGTGAGCCACCATGTGGTTGCTGGGAATTGAACTCAGGACCTCTGGAAGAACAGTCAGTGCTCTTAACCTCTGAGCCATCTCTCCAGCCCCCGTTCTGGTTCTGTATACCTTTAATGCCAGCACTTTTGGGAGGCTGAGGTTGTAAGTTTGAGGTCACCCTGGTCTACATAACAAATGCTAGCCCATCCACAGCTACAGCTCCATGGCGAGATGCTGTATTTTTTTTTAAAAGGAAACAATTTTTTTTTATAATGGTGATTTTCTTTTTTTTTTTTTTTTAAACTTTATTTATTTATTTATTTGCCTTGGTGTTTGCCTGGAACTGGAACTACAGACAGTTGTTAGCTGCCATGTGGGTGCTGGGAATCGAACCCGGGTCCTCTGGAAGAGCAGATGGTGCTCTTAACCGCTGAGCCATCTCTCCAGCCCCAAGGAAACAATTTTTAAGGATAAATTATGCAACTTGGTATGAAATAGACCATGAAGCCTGACCCTCACATGACGATCCTCTGCGTCACTAGTCACCTTTTACATGCCTTTTCTGTATCCGGCTGTGTGTTTCCTGTGAATAAGTATGGTCAGAAGAGTGGTTTCTATTCATCCTTGCACCACAGCATCAAACAACTTTACACAGATGCACATACCTCAAAACCCTCCAGGCATCCCTGGGCCTGGGAAGAAGGATGAGCAGTTAAGAGCAACTGCTGCTTTTGCCTGGCTCACAATCATTCATAACCTCAGTTCCAGGGGGCATACCTTCTTCTGACCTCGGAGGGTACTGCATATATGCGGTACACATACATACGTGCACAAAATAAAATAAATAAATATTTAAAGGTTACTGTATATACCTGTTTTAAAACTATATTCTTTTGCCACAGTTGCATTTTTTTCCTTTTTTTCTCTCACTACAGTTTGTGTGTATGTGCATGTGTGAATACACGAACAGGTGTCTGTGCAGGTGCATTCACGTAGAAGCATGCAGAGAGAGGCCAGAGCAGGACATTGGTGTCTCTTGCTAGTGCCCTCCTTGATGCCTTCAGACAGGGTCTCTCACTAAACCAGCTTTGCATTGGGCTAACCTAGGCTGGCTAGTGAGTTCCTGAGATCTCCCTGTCTCTGCTCCCTAGTGTTGGGTGGGTTACGAGCCATGGACAGCTATGCCTGGCTTTTTACATGGATGCTGGAGGATCAAACTCAGGTCTCATGTTTGCAGAGGAGATGTGTTCTCACCTGCTGAGTCATCTCCTCAGCCTCACCAGCCACGATTTTAAGAAAAACAACTTCTCCATCTTTTCCCATCCCTTCTATGTGAGAGTTATGAGCCAGGAACTGGGACATATAACAAATTATATGTATCCATCTTATTGTAATGGTATGATACACATTATTTTGCTTTTTTTAAAGATATTGTTAATTCATTTACTTATTGTATGTGTATATATGTGGGGGCATGCATGTACCATGGCACACATGTAGAAGTCAGAAGATGGCTTTAGAGTCAGTTCTCTCCTACTGTGTAGGTCCAAGGGAACACACTCAATGGTTTTAACCAGTGAGTCATCTTACCAGCGTGTGTGTGTGTGTGTGTGTGTGTGTGTGTGTGTGTGTGTGTGTGTGTGAGAGAGAGAGAGAGAGAGAGAGCGAGAGCGAGCAAGCGAGCGAGAGAGAGAGAGAGAGAGAGAGAGAGAGAGAGAGAGAGAGAGAGAGAGCTAATTCCTAGCTCATAACTCATCTAGCTTGTCTGACAGGTTATAAGGCCTTTCAGATTTTGGAGGGGTCTGTCTCCAATCCTGAGGGTAGAAATGTTATAAAGAGAACAAAAAGAACCTAGACCGTCAAGCCTGACCGAGTTTCTACACCCAGTTTTTAAACTGTCATGTTCACAAAATGCCGAAGGCACGGGACTCATATTTCTTCATATGAAAATGTGGATGTTCCTAATGGGTGATATGTCACTCAGTGCATTGCCTCATGTGTGTTCTGAATAATAAACCTATACCCTTAAGTGTTTGCTTGAGTTCTGTGGCCAATTAAGCAAATCAGTAGCATCCAAGGAGGGGTGTATATGAACCCTAACATACAGTTAGTTACTTTTAAGCTCCAGGTTAGACAACATGGGATCTGCAACTGGAATTCGATGGCAGAGGGAAGTCCTGGACTGAGATATCTCCAGGAGACAGAGTCATAGTTGTCCTGGATTAGAGGACACTGCTGTGTCTGCTGTGCAAGAGTTACTTGCTTGTAGGAGAAAAAAAAAGATATCTCTATGCCTTTTGAGGCCACAAAAGTAATCTGTGTTGTCACTACATATCAGGAGAAACTGAATTTCTGTTGGTTTTTCCCTTCAGGAATGGTTATTTTTATGCCATGTTGACACACACTAAGTCCCTGGAGAGGAGAGACCTTCAATTGAGGAACTGCCTCAGTAAGATCAGGCTACAGGCAGGCAGGCCTGCAGGGCATTTTTTAATTAGTGATTGATAGAGCAGGGCCCAGCCCGTGGTGAGTGGGGCCACTACTCAGCAGATTCTGTGAGAAAGCAGGCCAAGCAAGCCATAAAGAGCAAGACAGTAAGCAGCTCCCCTTCATGGCCCCTGCATCAGCTCCTGCCTCTAGGTTTCTGTCCTGTTTTGAGTTTCTGTCCTGACTCCATCAGTGATAAACAGGAATATGGAAATATAAGCCAACTAAGCCCTGTCCTTCACAACTTGCTTTTTAGGCATGGTGTTTCATTATAGCAATAGAAATCCTGACTAAGATACTTTCTAGAACCTTAGAGCAGTAGTTCTCAATCTGTGAGTCATGACCTATTTGGCAGGAGTGACGCAGCAGATATCTTGCACATCTAATAATTACATTATGATTCATGATTACAGTTATGAAGTAGCAACAAAAAAATAATTTTATGGTCAGGAGTCACCGTGACATGAGGAATGACTATATTAAAAGGTTAGTAGGCAGTTTGAGAACCACAGCTCTAGAGGCTCCTATAACCATTTTGTCACTAAACCCAAATCTGAGCAACCACTCTGGTGCTCTTCCAGTGACCAAGTCCTGGGTATACATTCCAGCATTCTTTTTTAAAAAAATATTTATTTATTTATTATGTATACAGTATACAGAAGAGGGTACCAGATGTCATTATACATGGTTGTGAGCCACCATGTGGTTGCTGGGAATTGAACTCAGGACCTCAGGAAGAACAGTCAGTGCTCTTAACCTCTGAGCTATCTCTCCAGCCCCCACGTTCCAGTGTTCTTGTACTCTGGCTGCAGACTGCCCCGCAGCCTCCCTTAGCCGTATGTCAGGGTCTCACTGTCCCCTAAGCTGAAGTCCCAGTGAGCTGTCCTGTGTTTCAAAAGAATGTACCATTTTCACTCTGCTCCTACCCTGATCAATCTGCAGTGCCACCCGCCCTCCTGTTACTTCCCACAGAAGCTACAATTTCTCTCGCCACATCTCACTTAACCTAAAAGAGTGCCTGTAAGAACCACAGACTGTGATTTTAAAGTAACATGTCGATGGGACCCTGGCTATTGTCTTTCCTTAATAGATTGTTGCAAGCACCAAGTAGATGAATGTATTGGAAACCAGTGAGTGTTGTGTGGGTACGAAGCCACCTTGATCCTTTAGCAAGAAAGCTTTTCTGATAACACACGGAATGAAGGACTACAGGCTGTCAAGGAAGTTTGAGAGCTGAGAAGTTATCAGGGAGCTAAAGCTTTGGCGAGATGCCCAAAAGAAACATTTGTACATATTGTCTGAACTTGTGTAAGCTAGTCCCCTCCCATCCACATTATATGCATGGACTTCACATACCAGGGGAACCTTTGTTCCTCCAGTACCTAATGCCCTGTAAATGGCAGAAATTAGAGGGACCCTGGCAATGTTAAACAGGATCCCTCCTTTGTGTAAATATTATTTTGTGTAAAAAAATATTATTTCTGAAATATCAATTCAGAATGAATATCCTGGACTACCCCGCTTTCTGAGACAGAGTTTCATTATATGATCATAGCTGCCTAGAACTCACTTGTAGACCAGGCTGGCCTCAAAACTCCTAGAATCTGCTGCTTGCCTGTGCCTTCTGAATATTCTTACAGCCACTACACTTGGCCACAAACAACCTAATTCTAAAATATATATAATCCCAACACCAGAAGAATTACAGTTTTTAGAAGCATTGGCAACTTAGTCATTTGATGAATCTCCTTTTTGTAGCTAGAGATGCCAAGTAAAGATTAATTGAACTACATGGTAAAATAAATAATACTTAGGGGCTGGAGAGATGGCTCAGAGGTTAGAAGAACTGGCTGTTCTTCCAGAGGATCTGGGTTCAATTCCCAGCACTCACAAGGTAGCTCACAGCTGTTTGTAACTCAAGTTCCAGTGGATCTGGCACCCTCATACAGACATATATGCAGGCAAAACACCAATACACATAATAAAATAAAATAACATTAAAACAAAAACAAAAAGTAATACTTAGAAAGTCAAGTATATTTGGGGAGAATTACCTAGCAAGAGTATGTTCTTTTTTTCTGATATTAAACACTAAGAAATATTCTCTTGGTGGGGGGATGACTCTGGTCACGTAGATCAAGTTAGGAAGACCTGAGCTGGATTCCCAACACCCACATAAAAAGCTGAGTTTGTTAACATTCATCTGTGATACCAGCTCTGGGAGGCGGAGGCTGAAGGAGCCTAGGGCTTGCTAGCTAGTCAGTCTAGCTGAACTGGTAAGCTCCAAGTATAGTAAAGAGACCATGTCTTGATGAAGATGCCTGACACTGACCTCTGATCTCTGTGCACACATGGACTAATATACCCCCCCCCACACACACACTATCTTATAATGTAGGCACATTTTATATTTTACTTATTTTGAAAAGTTTAATTATGTGTGTATGCATAAGTGTCTTTATGGAGATATTTACATGTGAGTATAGGTGTCTACAGAGGCCAAAGGTACCAGATTTCTCTGGAACTAGAGTTGGGTAGTTATGAGCTTCTTGATGTGGGTTCTGGGAACTTAGGTCATCTAGAAGAACAGGGCACATTCTTAACTGCTGAGCCGCCCCCCCCCAATATTCTTACATTTTATATCCTCTAAAATTATACAACCAAAGGGCTTTCTAAAAATTAGTTTATATAGATACAAAAATGTTTTACCTCCTTGGGAAAAAACGGTCCAAGAATGGAATAGGTCATCATGCAACCCAAGTTTATGGAAGCTGCTGACACCAGCACATATATCTGTTCTCTTGAAAGTCTCCTGGATGTCTCTCCTGCACTTCCTCCAGAGCCATCACCTTGAATGCAAACATGTTGCTGTTACAGGGATGTAATTAGGAATTCCGGTTAAACACACAATGACATTTAACTGTGGAGTCAGTAGACTCTGAAAACTCTCTCCTTGAGCAAAAAGGTTATTCTAAAAATAGCTGTTGATAGCCTTTATGACCCAACACAAAACAATTCTGAAATATCACGGCAAATATGAAACATTGTTTTCATGCATAGACTTTTCTAGTAGAATCTCAGGGCAGAAAATACTAAGCCATCTGATCTTCATTGACTTACAATGAGATGGACAAACGTGCCTGCTCTTTCAGAAATCCCTACAATGCAGAGCACCTGGGGTCTCATTTTCTGGGTTTCACCAACTATATAGACTCAGTCAGGGCTTCAGTCTTTAATGGGGTAATGCGAGATCTTTATCAGGCTTACACTAGCTCTTTACTAATCATTCGATTGGTAAACTTAACTTTCTGGAAAGACAAGACTCACGAATATGAAAATCAAATCATTTTCAACACTAATTACTAGTGTTTTAAATCAACTCATTAAGTATTTGTTTCCATATTTAAACTATCAAAGAACCAATCAGTTAACTCAGTTTTAAATGTCCAAGCAGATTCCTTTGCCATTCAATTTATTGAATGATTCTGAAGGGGAACAAAAAAGAAAATGCAATTGATCTGCTGTTTTTCCAGAGGTAGCCACGGTAGGCCAGGAGGAAAAATCCTGTGCAAGATGAGAATCCTTTAAAAAAATGCCAGAGTTGAAAAAGGGAAATGAGAGGATTTAAAAGTAAGGAGAACGCCAGTGAATACCCCGAGACCAAAGAAACAGTTTAGGCTTGATGATGTGGTAGGGTGAATTCTGAAACCCCCTACTTAAAAAAGCTTAGCTTCTTTAGGAAGTACCCATATGCTGTCCTCAAACCGGAGAAAAGAAATGCTAGCCCGGACCCCACAGTCAGGTCTGGCCCCACCCAGGTTGAAGGTCTTAAGGGGGAAAAAAAAAAGTAAAGCTAAGCCTTCTGGATCCTAGTTAAAGAGACAGGCCCAAGCCAGTGGCAGCGCGCGACACGGTCACCTCCTGTCTGCGCAGGATCCGAGGATCCCGCTGCGTCCATGGCTGCTGCTTCGGTTCGCCTGAGACTCCGGGTTCAACCGCCGCGGGCTGGATGCGCAGGCAGCGGACACTCTACGGGGCCCGGACTCCGCATTCCCGGTCCAGAGGCGAAGATTCAAGCCGGCAGCGTGAATCCTTCTAGATCCCAGGAGCTGGGGATCCAAGGGCGCGAGGGCGGGCAGGGGAGGAGCTGGGCTCTCGGCCCGTGCCAATCGCTGACTCAGCTGCTCGGTTCTGTTTTAAAAGGAGAAAGTCGGATCTTGTGCTCTTTAAAGAAAACTGGGCACTTGCCTAAAAGGTGGGGACGACCAAGTGTGTGATCGCTGGAAGACAGACACTAAAGAAACGGAAGTGAGCAAAACTTTGTGCAACACCTGCAGAAAAATGCTTGCAAGAAAGATAGGGAGAGCCAGGAAGCCCGGCTGTGAGAACGTTCTGTGGATGCCGGCGTCTGTGTTACAAACTGCTCACTTGGTGTGTCTTTCTTTCGATGACAGGGTCCGTTTTGTTTTGTTTTGTTTTGTTTTGTTTTGTTTTTGTTTTGTTTTTTGTTTTTTCCATCTCCTTAACTGGGATCACAAGGTTTGTATGAGCTAGTGGCTTTGTTGTCGGCTTAGTGATAAGAGGTACAAGCATGTGTCCCTTTCTCTCGAAAGTATTCCAGCACAAATATAGCTTCCACGTTGTCTTTTCCTTGTTTATTATTAGAGAAGGGCTTAAGTTTAGAAATCTGGGCCAGGGCTAAGGATTGAGTCACACTTCTGCAATCGATGTGATTCTAATGTGAATGAACCTCTTGTACAACAAGCCGACCTACTAGCAGATACAGTACACATGGTTACACATGATCATAATGCTCTGAGTCCTACAACAGAATCCTTGGGAAAGGATTGTACTTCAGCAAAGCAAGCCTTGCATGGTTCCTGGAGAAAGGGTTGTTCTGTGGATCTGTGTGGAAGTTGCAAAGGAGGCTGGTGTTGGATCCCCTGGAGATGGAGTTACAGATGGTCACAAGCAATCTCACATGCGTGCTGCGAATTAAACATAGGTCTTCTGAAAGGACAGTAAGTGCTCTTAACCACTGAGCCATTTCTCCAGTCCCACCAATGCCATTTAACTGTGTTCTCTTTCCAACATAACCTCTACCCACAGAAGAGTTCCCTCCAATAATTTCTCTTTTTTTAAAGATTTATTTATTTATTATGTATACAGTATTACAGAAGAGGGTACCAGATGTCATCATAGATGGTTGTGAACCATGTGGTTGCTGGGAATTGAACTCAGGACCTCTGGAAGAGCAGTCAGTGCTCTTAACCTCTGAGCCATCTCTCCAGCCACCAATTATTTCTTTTACAACCCTTCTTTTTTCTTTCTTTTTTAAAAACCATTTTCTGGACTGGTGTTAACTGCAGACGTTAGATCAGCCATACAGGTCCTGTCATTTATTTTTCTTTTCCTTCTTTTTCCTTCCTTCCTTCTTTCTTTTCTTTCTCTTTTTTTGAACTCTATCTTAGAACTTTTTAAACTGTATCTTAGCAACCCTTTAGCTAATCTTCTCATTTCAGTTGACATCCAGTTCCCACTCTCTCCATTTCTATTTTCTTCTCACATCAGCAGCCATTCTTACATATTAGTGTGTGTGTGTGTGTGTGTGTGTGTGTGTGTGTGTGTGTGTGTGTGTGTATGGTGTTTAATTATATCCTTGGGCCTGAAAGATGGCCTGAGAAGGTAAGGGTACATGCTGTCTAGTACTATGACCCAAGTTCCATGCCTGGGATCCACATGGTAGGAGAGAACCAAATCCCCCACATGGTCCTCTGACCTGCACATGAGTACTGTGGCATTTGTGTCCCCTCAAATGAATAAATACATGTAATAAAAGTTTTCAAAGTTGTATTCCTGTTTTGTGTCTAGCTATTACAGGGTCTTGGGGTCTGGACCAGGTAATTCCAAGTTCTTGCTCTTTTATAAAGCATACAATGCTTAGCAACCTGGGTTGGCTTGGGCTTTGCAGACACCTCTTTTAGAGTAATGCACCTAGCATTTATTGGGAACCCAAGACCTGTGCATTAAGCTACACACATACTCTTGGCAATGGGATAAGTTTCTTCTTGCCTTCCCAACCATTAAATTTAGACAGATTCTATTCTATATATTCAATTTATGTAGATAGGGGACTGATCTTGGATGAACTAGTTTGAGATACATGCATTATAAGGCAAACTTGTGTTTTGAGAAAAACCTACTTACCTAACTTTATGCCTTTACATGATTGGGCATATCTGACTAAAATATATGCACTGGGCTGGAAGGATAGCTTCGCAGTTAGGAGCACTGGCTGTTCTTTTAGAGGACTTGGGCAGAGGGAGTTCATTCCTAGCACACACATGGTGGCTCACAGCTAGCTGTAACTCCAGTTCCAGGGGTAACTGACCTGCATAGACATACACACTGGCAAAACACTTACACATATAAAATAAAAATAAATAAATAAATAAAATTAGACACATTATGGGGAGGGATATGAAGTAGAAAATGTATTTTATGGCTATATCTATCAACCAAAATAGAGACTTCATCCTCACTGAAATACATCCTAGCACAATCCCTTCTCTTTCATTCCATAAAAGAAGCCCAAACAATAATCAGGGCCCTTGAGTATCTTTAGTCATGTGTCCTATTTTTCTTGTCCCATCATTTTGCTTTAAATAATATTTCTTCACTGCTTTGCAATCTGTGTGGGCTTTTGGTCCATTCTTGAATAAGAGACCAAGAATGTGGAAATATCCAGCTTTGGCCCTGAACACAAATAGGAAGCATACTGAACACCACAGTTTACCAGCACTGAACACTGTAGAGGCCACTGTTTCCCTGGGGGTTTTAATCAGAAATTTTAGCTCTATGTTGTTTCCTAGAATCTCAAGAGAGAATTACTAGCCAGAAAAATAAAAAATCGAAATTCCAAGCTCAATTTCTACTGAGTGAATTTTGCTTTCAAATCACTGTTGAAAGAGAAAATATGTATTGGGAAGGCATGCATGCATGCATGCACCGTGGTGTGCATATGTGGGTCACAAGACCACTTTCAGGAGGCAGTTGTCTGCTTCCACCATGTGGGATGTCATCAGCCTTTGCTTGCAAGTATCTTTACCTCTGGAGCCACCTTGTCAGCCCTTTTATACCATCCTAAATCTATCCTAAAATCTAAAATAATTATAAGTGGGATCACCATGGCATGGCCCATCTCTATTTCATTGTGTTAGTTTTCTGTGGTGGCTATAACAAATTGCTACAAACTTTCTAATAATAAAAAAATACAACAAAAAAATAAAGCAAATAAACTTCACTTTCTTTAGGGCAGAGCTTTACCTCGGTTTCAGTGAGCTGGAATTAGTGTCAGTACACTCCCTTCTAGTCTCAATGTGTAGAACATTTCAAGGTGAATTGATATTAAATTTTATTAGGTAGTATTTCTGCATTTTTGAAAGTGCTTTATGGGGCTGGAGAGAGGGCTCAGAGGTAAAGAGCACTGACTGTTCTTCCAGAGGTCCTGAGTTCAATTCCCAGCAACCACATGGTGGCTCACAACCATCTATGATGACATCTGGTATCCTCTTCTGTATACTGTATACATAATAAATAAATAAATAAATAAATAAATAAATAAATAAATCTTTAAAAAAAGAAAGTGTTTTTATTTTGTTAAGATGGTAAATGACAGTGGTCAATTTCTAATGTTAATATGATGTTCCATGCTTGGGATGAATCCAATTTGGTCAGGATGCATTTTCCTTTGCATATTTGTTTATTATACCATTTAATTCTATCAGATTTTTAAGTTCAGGTGTACACACACACACACACACACACACACACACACACACACAGAGTCATTCTTCTAGCTTTCCTACAAAGTTACCTTTGCCTATACATCATGTCATTAGTAACATGCCTGAGCTATTATTTATTTAGTAATAGCAGTTTCCTAAAATTGTTGGCTATATGGTAGTCTTTTTCTAGCCTTTCACTTCTAGGGCTCCGCTTTATGTTTAAAGTGAACAGTGGCTGGTGAGATGGCACAATAGACAAAGGTGCTTGATGTTAAGCCTCACTGACAACATCTCATAACAGGAGAAAATTTACTCCCTCAGGCTAGGCTCTGACTTCTCAAAAACCAAAAGGCAAAAGCTGGGCAGGTGGTGGTGGTGGCACACACCTTTAACTCCTGGGAAGCAGAGGTAGGTGGATCTCTGGGAGTCTGAGGACAGCTTGGTCTACAGAATAAGTTCCAGGACAGCCAAAACTGTTTCAAAAAGAAACTCTGTCTCAAAATACCAAAAATAAATAAAACACCAAAGAACCTGTGTTCACATATATGAACACACACAATAAAACATTTTTAAAGAAAATGAACTATCTTATAGGCAGAATAGAATTTAGAAAAATTCATCCTGATTATCTTGACTTTTAGTGAAATCAGATAATTTATATTTAAAGTTAGTGCTGACATGACAGAGTTTAAGCACACCATTTTATTATTTATGTGCTGTCTCTGCTTCCCAGCACTGGGATTACTGGTGTGCTCCTGCACAGCTGGCTTCTTCTATGTGCAAATGAACTCAGGTCCTCATTCTTGTGTGACAGGTACATCACTGACCAAGCCATTGACATAATACACTGTTTGGTAGGAGCAGGGATTGCCTGGGCACCATGATACTCAGTTTTAACTTTTCTGGTCTACTTAGTGGTAACATTTACACCACTTCATGAACAACCCAGTGATGTGACTGACTGCCCTCATTATGAACTTTCCATCTTTATGTGCCTCCATCCTTTGGGCTTCTGTTGTCCTATGGATTATACCAACCAAGACATAAAGTTCACTATGCAATTTTACAATATTTGTTTAAAAAGACCATATTATCTGTAAAAAAAGGTTACTAGTTTTTTTTTTTTAATATGCATTGATGTTTTGCTTGCATATATATCCGTGTGAGGGTGTTGGATCCTTTGGAACTGGAGTTATAGGCAGTTGTGAGATGTCATGTGGGTACTAGGAATCAAACCTTTGTCCTCTGGAAGAGCAGCCAGTACTTTTAATCAATAAGCCATTTCTCCACCCCACCCCCCATCCCATTTTCTTAACTAAAAAGAACTTTTTACATGTACTCTCAATGCTTGTCATTCTGGATCATCTAAGCTTTCCATTCATGTCATTTTTCTTCAACATGATTTTTTTTTTTCCTGTAGCATTTCAAGTATGAGTCACTTGGTGGTGAATACTTTTTGTTTTGTTTCTTTCTGGGTGACTTCATTTTTGAAGGGTCTTTGTTGAGTATAGCGATACACATAGAAAGCTGTCTCTTTGGCCCTTGCAAAATGTGAGTCTATTGCCATCTGACCCATTTCATTTCTTCAGGGAAATTAATGGAATTTTGTGTTTGTATTATTGATCTCCTGTGTGCAGTGTACCCCTCCCGCCTTTGCTTAGCTGCTCTTAAAATGTTCTAATTATTTTCAGACTTTGAAGGTGTCCCAAGATTCCCATGATGATTCTGTGCTACTGTCCCTCAGTCCTGATTGGTCTTCACCACTCTTCTGAGTTGTCCAGTAGCTTTCTAATACGTCAATTATGCATTTATCATTATCTGTTTATTTTTTTCTCCTGTTGGCCATAAACTAGTCTCATATGTGAAAATAATTATAATCAATATAGTATCTTCCTTCTTCCCTCCCTCCCTCGACCTTTCCCCTTTTTCTCTCTGAGGCAGGGTGTCTCTCTACAGTTCTGGCTATTTCAGAACTCACTATGCAGACCAGGCTGGACCAGAATTCAGAGGGATCCTCATGCCTCTGCCTCCCAAGTGCTAGGATTAACTACTGTAAGTATTTCTGGCACGCCATGTGGTAGACTCAACATGGTGATGGATGAAATAAGAACTCTTGGCATATAGTGGCCATGTGGTGAAGCCAACATGGTGCCCCGTATAGAGGGCACGCCCCTAGACGTGGCTACGTAGATCTGTGCCCACCTCTTTTCTTAAAAAGAAACACCATGGTGCTGGCTGCTCAGTAACTTTCTAAAATAAACTCTTGTGTGACATCTGGTAGTGTGTATGTGTCTCTCTCCACTTGTGAAACTAACAACTACAAATGTCACTACAACCATGTTTCACCTTTACTGCAAGGATCATGATTTCTTTGCCTGGCATTGGAAAAAAATAAAGCCCGCTGTTCACAAATACAGCAATCTTCTGTAATCTGAGCACACAAGAACAAGTCTAACACCAGCACCCGATAAGAGAAACCAGAACAAAGATAGCAGACAGCATAGGCGTGTAGCACTTACCCAATTAAAATGGACTCAACCAAAAGAATCCCTAAGGGTGTGTCATTCAGCTTTTTACTTCACTTTGTTGAGATAACTGAGGACCAGGACTTTGTCTTAAGTAGCCTAAGCAGGTTTCAGACTTGCTATGTAGCCTTGCATCTGCTATGGTCCCTCCTACCTTTACTTCCCAGGTCCTGCCTGAGGGACAGGTGTGTGTCAACACACCTGGCACAGAATTAAGTCCAGATCTAGTCTAGCACTATCTCCTTTCCATTGATTTTATAAGTAAAATTATTAACAGTTTAGATCATTAAAGTCCTTTGTTGTTTTTGACATATGGTCTCATGTAGCTCAAGCTGCCTTCAAACTTGCTATGTAGCTGAGGATAACTTTGAATTTCTGAAGTCTCTGCCTCTGCATTCTGAATGCTGAGATTGCTATAGTTTTTTCAATGCTAAGCAATAGAAAGCAGGACCTTGGGGCTGGAGAGATGGTTTAGCAGTTAAGAGCACTGATTGTTATTCCAGAGGACCTGAGTTCAATTCCCAGCACCCACTTAGCAGCTCACAACTGTCTATAGTTCCAGGCAAACACCAAGGCAAATTTTTTTTAAACTTTATTTATTTGCCTTGGTGTTTGCCTGGAACTGGAACTACAGACAGTTGTTAGCTGCCATGTGGGTGCAGGGAATCGAACCGGGGTCCTCTGGAAGAGCAGATGGTGCTCTTAACCACTGAGCCATCTCTCCAGCCCCATAATTTTTTTTTTTTTAAAGAAAGCAGGACTTCATGTATGCTTATCTATGCAAGCATTCTACTATGTGAACTACTTCCTTCCAATACATTTTTTCTTTTAAATATTTATTTTTATTTTATGTGAATTGATGTTTTGTCTGCATGTATAACTACATGTGTAAAGGTGTCAGATCTTGGAATTACAGACAGTTGTTACCTGCCATGTGAATGCTGGGAATCGAACTCAGGTCCTCTGGAAGAACAGTCAGTGCTTTTAACTGCTGAGCCATCTCTCCAGCCTCCCATACAAGGCAACTGTACATTTCAAGCCATTGCCATTGCCTCATTTTATTCTTGTATTATAGCATCAGCAGCATTTTTGCTGGAATATGAATAGCCTACCAGAGGCTAGCTACACAATGAGCTGGAATTTTAACTCATCTGTGCTGGGCCCATGATATAACATAGTTTGGGTACCTTAGTCCAGCTTTGCTACCCAGGTCTATTTTCTTTTTCTTTTCTTTTCTTTCTTTTTGTTTTTTTGGTGTTTTTGAGGCAGGGTCTCTCTATGGAGATCTGGCTGTCCTGGCACTCAAGAGATCCACCTGTCTCAGCTTCTGAAGTGCTGGAATTAAAGGTGTGCATTACTACACCTTTCTTTCAAAAAAATTATTTATTTATAGAAAATAAAGTTCTTTTTTTCCCCCATGTATCTCCCTTCCCCCTCCCTATCCCTCCCTGTCTGCCTTCAGCCTCCCTCCTTCCCATCTCCCCACTCCCTCCCCGAAAAGGGCAAGAAGTCCCAAGGTGGACCAACTCAGCATCCACTCCAGGCAGGTCCGATTTCCTCATGGTAATGTCATGCTTGGATTAGGTGTGGGAGAGGAGAGTGGGCTCCAATGTGCAAGTCCACACATAGAAACAGTCTGATCTCTCCCCTCGAGGCTTCACATACTGCCTATGTCAGTGGACAGCTGCCTATCCTAGGAGGGCCTAGTTCTTTTTCTTGAATACACCTTGCTTTTTAAAAAAAACTTATTTTTTACTTTAAAAAGTAATTTACAATTACTTACAATTAATTTAGTATTACTAATTTGTTAATTTACAATTTAAAAAATTATTAAGGTATCTTGGCGTGTGGACATTCTTGCATGTACTATGTGTAAGCCCAGCACAACCTCAGGTGAGGGTCAGCATCTTGTTTTCCCACTACATATGCCAGGGTAGGTGGCCATTGAGCTTCTGAGGGTTCCCCAATTCTACCATTCATTCTCTACCTCCCTGTAAGAGGTTAGGATTACAAACATCCATGCTGTGTTTGGTTTTTTACAAGAGTCCCAAGGGTTCAAACTCAGTTTCTCACACTTGTAAAGCAAACACTTTTGCTCACAGGACCATCTTCCAACAGCTCTTTGTTTTCTAATTTTTTTTCCCCACCAAATCAAAGATCCTTCTTCCTGCTTGATCTATTCTATATCCCTTCCTTCTTTGAGACTGGTAAAAACTGAACTATGCTCCCTCAAAATTCACATTGAAAGTCCTAACCCTCAGAACCTCAGATAAGCCTTGAATTGGAATAGGGTTTTACAACTAGTTAAGTTTATTTACCTGGAGCAAGGTGGACCTCCCAAGGTAACTGGCATTCTTACAAAAAGAAGAAATTTGGACAGAGAGATACCCACACAAGAAGAAGTCATAGGAGGAGGATTGGGTCTTTGCTAAATTAGTCAAGGAGCCAGACTAACAAAATCTAGGAGCTAGGAAGGGGACATGCAGATGACTGTCAGTCTTAGACTAGAGCTAGAGTATGAGGTAATGCATTCATGTGTTTTCAAACATTAAGTATATGGTTGTTTTCTTTAAGCCTGCTCTAGCAAACCACATCTATATTTAGATGATTCTGAAACCTAGATCACTGCTGCTCTTTACCTGTGTAATTGCAGTATTTTTCCAATCAATGTAAATCTTGAGCACAGCGAGACAGGAGCAGGTGTATTCCTGTCAAACTGTGATGTGAGGAGCAATTGTTGAATTGTTCAGTGATCCCTTTTCACATTTAGTATCATTCCAATGGTTAAGGCATTCAGAGCAAATGCCTTGAAGTTCACCATCATGAAAGGTCTGCCCCTGACCTTGGTAACAAAAAACTTTCTCTGTCTCAGTTTCATTTTTAAAAAATTCATCAGCATCATTATATCAGCATTTTTAGTTTCTGAGACAGGGTCTCATTACATAACCAGACTGGTCTCAAATTTTGTTTTGGCAAAAACTCATGATTCTCCTGTCACAACCTTTGGAGTTCTCCATTTTTAGATCTGCACCACAATGCTCTCACCTTCCTTAATAAAGAGCAAAAACACCAACACTATCACTTAGGGTCTTGTTCAAATTACATGTCTGTTGCTGTGACACACACCTTGACCAAAAGCAACATAGGGGATAGAGGGCCTTATTGGGCTTACCATTCCAGGTTTCAGGGTATCACTGAAGTGTGTGTGTGTGTGTGTGTGTTTGGGGGGGTAGTCAAGGCAGGAACTGAAGCACAATAGTATAGTTCATTGAAAAGAACACAAAAACAGGAATGCACCCATGCTGGGTGCTTACCTCAGCTGTCTGTTCAGGAACCCCACCCACATCAATTAACAATCAAGGTCGAATCCCAGGAGCCACCTCATCTAAGCAATTTCTCAGCTGAGGCTTTCTTCTCATGATTCTAAGTTGTGGTACCTTAATATTCAAAACTAAACAGCATAGGTCTCTATGACAAGCAATTAAAATAAAGAAGCTAGCATATTAGGTGGTATTTATGAAATGCTAAGCTAAACTTCATCTCATTAATTCCTGTTATTATAATATGGATGTGTGTATGGTGCTAGGGCCTGAGCCAGGCTAGGCCCACACCTATACTATTGTGTTACATTACAGCCCCAGCCTCACTTACTTATAAAAAATATTTTTAATTAGTTAGCTAATTAATCAATCTTGGTTTGTTGATACAGGGTTTCTCTGTGTAACAGCCTTAGATGTCCTGGAACTTGATTTGTAGACCTGGCTGGCCATGACCTCACAGAGATCTGCCTGCCTCTGCCTGAGTGCTAGAAATTATTTTCTTTAATAAAATGTTTATTTTATGGATATTTTGGGAGAATTTGATGTATCATCACTGTATTACATCACTTTGCTTCATCAATAGTAATGTGCTTATTCTCATGGCACTGTTGATATGCAGACTCCTTTTTTTGCTTAGAAAAAGTTCTGTTCAGGAGGCTGTGGTGGTCACACCTTTAATCACAGCACTCAGGAAGAGAGATGGAGGCACATCTCTGTGAATTCCAGGCCAGCCTGGCCTACAAAGCAAGTTCCGGGACAACCAGCCCCTTTGCACAGAGAAATCTTTCTCAAAACAAAAACAGTAAAACAAGAATAAAAACAAGGAAGGAAAAAGAAAGTTCTATTTACCCTGTTCTTCCCATCATTTACAATGTTTATCTTCTCGAGATCAGTGGTAACTGGCTTTATTTTGTTTTGTGCTTTGAAGTTGATTTGGCTGGCTATGTGAACCATATTTCTGGACTTAGGCCCCCATAATTTGTTCCTGGTAACCATATTGGGAATTGTAGGTAGTTGCTAAAATTTCAGGTGTTACAGCACACTGTTTTGTATGTACTCTTTCTAGTCTATATTTGTATATATTTATGAAAATATAACCTCTATATTTTCCACTAACCTCTATACAAATTTCCTGCCACTTTTGTCAACAACTAAACTTGAAAGTCTAACTTTAAAGAGTTGTGGAGTAGAAGAATCAATATTACAACAAAAATCTTCATCACAAGTGTTCCCATTAATTATTTCCTTTTGGGTGTTTGAATGACTATGAAACCAGGATTTAAAGGGGGAAGTTCTAGTTGCTAAAGGCTTACTGCTGACTGAAAGACATTTATTAGGGTAGATGATTAGGACATAAAGCCCACATCAAAGGTTTGGAGAGAAATCAAGTCTGACCTGGTTTGTACTACGCACTAAAATTTAGGCACTAAGCTAAAAGTATTTAACTATTATTATTATTATTTTAGTATAAACGTACTCCTCATTGATTATTTTCTCCATTTACCTTTTTTATCTTTAACAATTAGTCTCTTTGGTAAAACTTTTTCTGGGAAAAGAAACCTAATATGCTTAACACATTCACTTTTTTCTTTTAGACACGGTCTCACTATTTAGTCCTGGCTGGCCTAGAGCTCACAGGTACTCACCTGCCTCTGCCTTCAAGTGCTGAGATTAAAGGTTTGCACCATACGTCTGCTTTGACACATTAGTTTTTAAAATAACTTTATAGTAAGGAAATTACTTGAACTCTACTTACGGCATTATTTTCCAACTATTTTAAAATCCTTCCCAAAGAGTCAAAGGGCACGGGCACGCAAGCCTTCCACTTTGCATTCTCTTCCTGTCCTTACTGCCTTTAGTTTAAGCCCTTTTCAAATAAATGCTGCCATAAACCCAACGTCCTTTACGTTTCCACATCATTTCCGCCCCTCAACACTATGGCATTTTGGATTTTGGTATTTAATCTTTTGTTAAAATACTAACTTTATTTTTAAAGTGCAGGCATTTTAAAGTGCCGCCGGATTATCATTTTCGGAGAAAAAGCACAATAAGTACAGACAGAAATTATGTGCGGAAGAACTAATCACCTGCTATCAAATACCTTTTGTTATTTTTAATTGTAGAGGCAAGGAAGCAAGTGTAAAGCTTTAAAGGTGAAACAAAAACAAACGTTTGTTAGAAAAGCTTCTTAAGAAGGAACCCCATCAATTTTCTGAAACCGTGAACCTGACACTGACCACTACGGAAGCTCTGACTGGTCTGGGCATATCGTCAGGGAGAGAAGCTGTTTTGTTTGTAATTGGCGATTGCTTCAAAGTTAAACTTTATTTGTCGACGAAGGCAGGAACTGGCTTTCCGGTTCTAGAATTCCTTTCCTGGGTAGAAATGTGGGAGTTTTCAGATGCCAGGATTTCCCTCAGTACAACACCGGGCTTACACCGTGACAGACCCCCAGTGAGAGTTTAACATTACGGCACAGATCCCAATGTTTTCGTGAAGCTGCGGCGGCGAACAATCTACAGGGTCCAAACCTAATTGTTCAATTAGAACCGGATGCTCTCAGAACCAGCTGACCTGGGCGGAAGGTCTCCTTAAACACGTTGCAAAAGAAGTGCGATTTGTGAAGCAGCCGGCAGAATGCCATTCACAGACACTTGGAGCAGCTTTGAAACAAAGGCTCAGCCTAATCAAACCGTGTTCCTAAAGGAAATTACAAGATAAGACATAGAACGGCTTTAAAAGCTAATCTTGTAAGGCGGCGGCGAAGTAGCACAACGTGTGGCCCTTCCCGCATTCCGTAGAAGGCGCTGGTGGGGCCTCCGCAGGTGACGTCTCTGAAGAAAAGACTGTCCGGCATAATG
Source organism: Sigmodon hispidus (assembly GCA_004025045.1). NCBI lineage: Eukaryota > Metazoa > Chordata > Mammalia > Rodentia > Cricetidae > Sigmodon > Sigmodon hispidus. The sequence continues at coordinate 125,536 of PVIH01002067.1, forward strand.
CCTAAAAAAAACTGCGACTGAGGAAGCCCCGCCGTGTTCTTACCAGAGAGGAGCATAAAGCCGGAAGTAGAAACTCCTAAGGCCCGGCACTGCGGTAGCCACCTTTCTAGTGGGAGGAGATGCACATGCGCAAAGGAGTCCAACAGAGCGCTTAAATACCGTCATGCGGCCACGGGCGGCCTTTTCTCCTGCCGCCGCCGAGTTGCGCGGAGGCGGAGTCTTGGGGTGAGTCTAAACTAAACGTGGACGCTGAGGCTTGTCCGTTCTATGTTTTTTAGTTTTGAATGTGTAGGAAATGCCTGGGAACAAACGAAAACATTTTCACGTTTGCTTTTATTTTTCAGCGTGTTCAAGATTCGGCCTCACCCGTAATCCACCGCCATGGCCGAGGAAGGGTGAGTTGATGGGCCTGGGTTGGGGCGTGTGCCTCCTGCGGGGCTGTTTAAAGTCGTCGGTTTCCTCTATGCTCCTGCTGAGAATTCTAACATGATTCTTACTGCATTTTTTTCAGCATTGCTGCTGGAGGTGTAATGGACGTCAACACTGCTCTACAAGAGGTGCTGAAGACCGCCCTCATCCATGATGGCCTAGCACGTGGTATCCGCGAAGCTGCCAAAGCCTTAGACAAGTACGTGTCTCAGTCTCAATACTACTGTGGGTTGTTGCAGCCGGAACAAAAACTGCAGCCAAGGGAAGAAAGCGTGTGAAGTTCATGCTGTTAGCACAAAAGTTCTGAGTGGCATCCGTTCAACAGGAAACCTAGGAAAAGGTATCAACTCAGATCTCTCTAGCCCACTTAAGATGTGTGGGTTGCTGTGTGGACTGGGGAATGAGTAGTAGTTCCGCTTGTAAAACTACAGTGTTTGAATGATGACTTTGATTGTCGGATACCCCTTCACCCCTTCATGGGTGAGATGTAACAGTCTGACAAACCTGTAGCTCATGGGATAATCAGTTGTTAAAGAACAGAACGGGGAACTTCATTAACTAGTTTGAAATAACGTCTTAAACTGAATAGAAATGCAGCAGCATCTGAGGTATATATGAGCAATACTCTTTCAGTTGTGGCTCTTAAAGCTTATGCATGCATCCTGTTTATACGAAAGTCAGGGAATTATAATTGTAGCTTAAACTGGCGTTTAAATCTAGGTGGACATCAGAAATTCTGTTCTCAATCTTATACAATGCTAATTTTAAAACACTGCATTAGCTTTTTAATTGAAATCTCATGTGTAACAAGTTTTATGGTTTCTCTAGGCTGTAGGTTCTCCTAAGAAATTATGGTATCTGAGATATAACTAAAAGGGTCCAATGTTTGTGCAGATAAATTACCTGAAAAACTCTTAAGTAACCTACAACATTAACGTGTGCTGCCTGTGTACTAGTTTTATTTAGTGAAGGTGCCTTAGTGGAAATGTATTTATTTAGTGGGAATGTAGACTTAAAAGTTGGGGTTTCATCTTTTAATTTTGCATTTTAGGCGCCAAGCCCATCTGTGTGTGCTTGCATCCAACTGTGACGAGCCTATGTATGTCAAGTTGGTGGAGGCCCTTTGTGCTGAGCACCAAATCAATCTAATTAAGGTAAGCAGCATTTTCTCTTCTGAACTTAAGTAATTGCCTTAGTGATGAAGGTATTGAGTCACAGGTGGACGTAAATAGTATCTGGACCTTAATGGACATCCAGAGTTAATGTGGTTATTATGCTATGAACAAGATTATTGACAGTTGGTGGGCTGTACATGATGACAACTGGCTCCCTCTACTGAACTGCTATGAGGAAACTGCCATGTCACCCCTTCTGACACAGCCATCTCTGAGATTTGATGTTTAAAATGTTTTCAGTAACTTGAATGCCTGCTAATAATGGTTTTTGGCTTTTTGTGTAGGTTGACGACAACAAAAAACTAGGGGAATGGGTAGGCCTCTGTAAAATTGATCGAGAGGGGAAGCCACGGAAAGTGGTTGGTTGCAGTTGTGTAGTGGTTAAGGTAAGTGGATTTCATCTTAAGCCTTTTTTAGTGGGAGAGAGAGTATTGGCAGGCTTATAAATTCTGTACATAATTTGAGCCAGCCAATTAGTCTGCTTATCTCAATGTGTTACTGCAGAAATTTAGGAAAGGTTGGCAATAGTGATGCCATGTTACGAGCCTTAAGGACAGCTGAAGTCTTTAAGGTCCCTGAAAATGGCTACAATTTTAATACTAGAAAGCACTTAAATAAGACAGAATTAAATAGTTGTGAGAATTTAATATTGAAAAAGTAATTTGCATCTAATTTTTTTTTAAGGACTATGGCAAAGAATCTCAGGCCAAGGATGTCATCGAGGAGTACTTCAAGTGCAAGAAATGAATAAATAAAAATTTTGACTCATTTTTCTCCTTGTTTTTTGTTTGCTATAAAATCAGGTCCCTGTATGCTGTGGAGAGTAAACTGCCTCTTTGATCTTAGTTTGAGGGAGTCAGGCTACAAAGTAAGCATAAAATTAGGCCTGCCATAGGTATTTGATCAACAAAGTAGGCATCAGGGCTAGATAATCTTCAAAAGGGTCTTTGTATAATTCATTGGCTTCTAAGATTGAAGACAGATTAAATTGGGTTGGATGGGAAACCCGGTTAGGAGAAGGATAGATGGTTTAAGAGTTTGGCCCTGAGGAAAAAACTAGTTATAGTTTACTTCCCTCTTGTGGCCGAGTTATAATCAGCTCTTAAGTTGTACTGCAAGGGTTTAAAAAAAATGGCAATAGCCCTAAAGTACTCTTGATCAGTCTTAATCTTGTTCTAGAGACAATTTTCTCCATATTGCAAGTTTCTAAAGTGCCTTGGTATTTTAGGAAAGCACTTTATTTCTTTGTATCCATGAGGCTGTTAATCTTAAATCTTGGAAGAAAGACTTTTAGGGTCTTTAAGGAATTATAGACCAACTGCCATTGAAAACAGCAGTACCTGTAATTAAAGCATCAGCTATTAGTGTTAAAGCTGAAAAATACACAGCCTGAAGACTGAATCCATTGATGTTTTTTTGAGTCCTGCCTGGCTTGGGGCTCAACTGCCACCAACCCACAGGTAACACTAGGTTTGCGGTTTGAAGGTATGAATAGTGTCAGAAATTGGGGAACCTTGTAGGTAATGTAGCTGTTTGAATTTTGGTTACTTTGCCTGGAACTAGCTCTAGGCCACCACCAGGTTTATGTTGGATTTACAGAGATCTGCCTCCTTAGTAGTGGGATTAGCATGAACTACAACTTTCACTGCCTTGATTTTTTTTCTTTTTGCTCAAAATGTTAATTTTGTAACATTTGAGGAAAGTGGTCACAACAGTTCTACCATGCAAATCCGGACTTGAATTAGAATACTTAAATGCTGGTATTAACAAATGTATTATGCCTGGCTTGTTTGACAATTTGGAAGATTTGGGACTCAGGGATCAAATTTACAGGCTTGGCAGTAAGCATCTTCATTTGATGAGCCATTTCAGTTCATCTCTCCTCCAGAAAAATAAAGTGGTTTTTGCGTACTTGGTGCTAGAGTTCAAATGCTAGGGCAGTCAAAGGCCTGCACACCGGAAGAGGGCACCAGATCCCATGTGAGCCATCATGTGGTTGCTGGGAACTTGGGAAGAGCAGCCAGAGTGCTCTTGAGCCATTTCTCCAGCTGCCTTGATCCAAGCTGTAGGATGAAAGTACTCAAAAGAGCTTGAAATGTCTTGAAATCAAGCTATGTAGGGCCTCTGGGCATATATCAACGAGAGCTTTCTTCCGTAAGCAAGCGCAGGCACAGGAGAGTGCAAGTACACAGACAGTACTGTTTCAGTTGTGATTTTAAGTAGTACAGTGGGATCTTGTAGGTTAAGTCAATGACTGCCAATTAGATTTTTTTTAAATTTACTAGTTGCTCAGTTTCACTGAAATACAAATTATAAGCACTTGATTTCCTCTCCCTCTCAGGGTCACCATGTAGCTGGCCTGAAACTCATGTAGAGGTTGACCTCAAAACCAGAGCTCTTCCCTGTGTCTCCTGAGTGCTGAGATTAAAAGGCATGTGTCACTATGCTTGGTCTATACTTTGGTTTGGTTGTGAGTTTTTTGAGACGGGTTTTATGTAGCCTTGGCTGCTCTGGAACAGCTTTGTAGACCAGGCTGGCCTCATCTCAGCCTCCTGAGTGCCCAGTTTAAATACTTTCAGTGCTTGGAGTAAATCATCTACAGATAGAAGGAATTTGTTTCTCTCCTACAAATAAGCACACAATCTGAGTCTCCCTTATTCTAAGTGGAAAAAGTGCCCCCCCCATCAAATCCCTCTGGGCAGATCATTTGAAAGTTATTTTTTTCCCTTTTTCATGAACAATGTTAATAACTGGTGTCAGTGAATATTAATTGGGTAATATATAGTTGTGTTTTTTTCTGATTGAGTTTTCCTCCTTTAGTATTTAAAGTCATTGCAACAGGGCTGAAGAGATGGCACTTGTTATTCTTAATGGGGGGACCTGTGGTGATTGCCAGCACACGTCTTAACCCATAGCTCTGTTTTTCTGGCTTCCGAAGGCACCATGAAGGAGAAACATTCATACAAGTAACATGTTTTAAATAATTGCAACAAGGTTTAAAAGTGGAAAAAATGAACTTGTAGTTAGGTACTACCTAGATAATTTATTTTACCACTTAGATCATTGGAAATTCCAGCAATCGGTGTGTAATTCATCTTTTCTGTAATCTACCTGTGTGTGTGTGGCTTGAGTGCGTGGTGTATGTATACATACAAGTATGCACTAGCAGGACAGAGCAGGATGCTTCTAAGATGCTGAACCTTGAACTAGGCTGGTGTCCCATAGTCCCTAGTGATACTCTTGTCTGACTCTGCAGGTGTGCATGCAATCACTCGACTTTTTAAGTGGGTACTGAGGATTCACACTCTAGTTCTCAAGTTTGCATATTGAGCACTCCACTAAATTTCCCCAGCCCTGTGTCCTAAAGAAGCAAGTAAACTGAATTAATCTACGGCAATCAGTTTGGATATTTTAGTTTTTGTTGCAGAATATGTACTGTTGCTCATGAAGTCTTAGAGATGAGCATTTTTGTCATGTACTTTGGTAGACGGTCAACTGGGATTGCTATAATTGTGTGTATGTGGAGGAGGCTGAGGAGCCAGTCTAGGGCCTTGCGTGCTCGGTGTGATGGTTAGTGTCAAACTGGCAGAAGCTAGACTTGTCTGGGCTCTTTGCATGCCTACGGGATGGATACCTTGTTTGCATTTTTTGAGTTGGGAAGCTGCCCACTGTGAGTGGTGCCATTCTCTGGGATTCTGGGTTGTATGAAAAGACAGAAAGGGAGCCAAGTGAAATATGTGTCACTTTTCACCTATAAATGAGATGTGGCCAACTGCTTCAAACTCTGACTGCCAACTTATCTGCTTAAGTGGCAGTGGATGTACTTTTGAATTGTGAGTCAAAATCCATCCTTGTCTCTCTTTAAGTTGCTTTTGTCAGTGTTTTATCACAGCAACAGGAAAAGAAGCTAAAACACTGAGTAGTACTCTGCTACCCAGCTACATCCCCAGACCCGCTACAGCTAGAACATAGAAACTATAACATATTCCAGAGGAAAAAGGCTCCTATGTGTAATGTAGAATGTATGTTTTAATTAGGATTTCCCCCCCTTGCACTGTTTCATTTTCCTGTTTTGTATGTTACATAAAAGGTCTCAGAGAAGTCCTCTTCTAGGAAAGGGAAGGTGTACCTGGAGGTTATCATCTCTACATAGCAGTTCCCTGCAAGCATCAGTTATTCTTACACAGTCTTTGGTGCCTAGAACAGTGCTTAAGATGGTAGGCCCTTTGTTGTTAGATGAACAAGTTGGGCTTGTGTATGGATTTTACTCTTAGGCTGAATTGCTCGGTCTATTTTTGACCCTTTTCTAATGTTCTTTCTCTCTGGCAAAAAAAGTCCCTCTCAGCTCGGGCCTCTTCCAGGTTAGTATGGTGCCGAGCTGTCTCAGTTTCTCTTCATTCCAACTCCACTCTAGGGAGCAAGGCAGAGAAATGGATCCTATCACAATATGGGGTACATGGCTCTAGGAGTCTACAAAATAATTTTAAAAGCTATCTTGAGGCTTGGGAACAGTAAAAAGCATGTGGACTCAGGGAAACTTTATATGGCAATAATTTCTTTTTGAAGCCTATTTATTGAGACATGCCAACAGCACAGCATTAGGCAAGTGATATGAATTAAACATTACACAAATGTAGTATTTGTCTTTATTTCCCGTCTCTCAGCTCAACTGCCCCTCACTAAAATTTACAAATGGACATAAAAATCGTGTTTATACCTGGCTGACTTGATAGAGAAATAGTGAGTAAAAGGCCTGTGATATTTCACATTGCTGTCACCAGGTTAAAAGGAGCAAAATGTGTGTAAAAATAAATAACTGAGATCCATGGGTGGAGGGGAAATAAAACTGTTTATATACAAAATGACACAACTTAAAACCTCATCTTTTCTCTTAGACTTGTTGCTGGTTAGACTTTTGGAATTTCAGGGTGAATGTTTTCCTAGATGGGTGCATGTGGCTTACTGGGAGGCACCGCACGTGGGCCATACGGTGTTGCAGTTATGTCACTGTTCATAGTGGAATTCATGAATGATTTTTAAGAAGAAATTAATGATTTTAAGACCTCTTTCAAATGGTTGAAATAAAAAGTAGTCAAAATATTCTGAATTTTGTCATGAAGAGACTTAATGAGTTGTATAATGTTTTGGTGTGTGATTTTTATTTGCAACATTTTAAATAATTTTTATTTTTATTTATGTATAGGTATTTTGCCTGTATGCATGTCTGTGTACTGTGCATGCTTTGAGCCCATCAAAACCAGAAGAAGGCATTGGATCCCTTGGAATTGGAGCTGCCATGTGGTTACTAAGAAACCTGGGTCCTTTTAAGAACAACATGTGCTCTTAACCACTGAGTAGTTTCACCAGCCCTGTGATTTATTATTATTATTATTTTTAATAATAGAATTAAGCTGGAGAGATGGCTCAGAAGTTAAGAGCACTGGCTGCTCTTCCAGAGGTTCTGAGTTAGATTCCCAGCAACCACATGGTGGCTCACAACCATCTGTAATGAGATCTGGTGCCCTCTTCTAGTGTGCAACTATATAGGCAGGCAGAATACTGTATACATAATAATCAATCTTAAAACAAAACAAAACAAAAAACAAAAAAAATAGAATTAAGTTAAAAGATTAGTATTAGAAGTGTTTTATTAAGAGAAAAAAAGGCAAGAAGGGGAAAAAAGAAATGTTACAAAGATTTATTTATGTTTTTTCTCTTATTGATTTTTTTTTTCCTTACTGGAAGACAAATTGAAATTAAGTACAAGTACACTGACTCTCATCAGGCAGACTCACTTGTATAGTCGAGGAGAACCTAGTAGCCGCTTTATTCATCTTACCTGAAGAGCCTCATAGTCACCAGCCCACATATGTGCAGTTAGTTACTACAATAAGAATTTCTCAGGGCAGCAAAATAAAATAATTCCCAGTGATTGAACTCTCTCTGTAGAACTTGAAGATGAAATGTTAAGAGCTGAAGCTGGGAATAAACTGTATATATTAATTCAACTCACTGAACTTTGCTAGACTTGACTCCTAGATGAAAATCTCTCATTTTTAAGTAAGCGTCCATACTTGTCACTTAAAAGTTTGAGGAGCTGGAGAGATGGCTCAGAAGTTAAGAGCACTGACTGCTTTTCCAGAGGTCCTGAGTTCATTCAATTCCAAGCAATTACATGGTGGCTCACATCTATAGTGAGATCTGGTACTCTCTTCTGAATACTGTATACATAATAAATAAATAAATGTTTTTAAAAATAAAATTAAGTTTGAAAAGCAAGCTTGGGTAAGAAATGCTACCATTTGCTTAAGAAAAACATAACTGCACATTAATACTTACAATACTGTATCTACTTTGAGAGGAAAAAGTCCTTTCTGTGAGAAATGAAGACCCTCACTTTATGTTAATAACATTAGAGACAGTTTATTTTACATTTTTGCACACTCGGGCATCAGCCCAGAAGGACAGGTGTAGCACTCTAGCACAGAACAGTTTAAAACCCTATACACAGGACAGTTCATCCCTTTCACCTTTGAGGAATCAGAAGAGAATCTTCCAGGCCATCTAGATCTCTCTCCCTCTGTCACATTTGTCCTCTTTTACACAGCAGAAACCTTGCCTACATTATGTTTTACATCCTGTTTATTTTAAGGCTTATCAGCTAATGATTTTGCAGGCAAACTTAGTTCTTGGTAATTTTTGACTCTAAATTCTGGTTTGGGTGGGAGGGATGTGGTAGCTGGACCTGCAGGCTTTAGCAGGGTCCCGTGTATTTTGCTCATTTGTAGATGGACCAAAGCTGGTTGGAGGCTCCTCTTAGATGTTATTTCTTAAACTTTCAACATGTGACATGGATATAAAACATGGTTCTATATAATTGAGTACGAGGTTCTTTTTCTAACTTTTTATGATTCTGAAACTCTTAAATTTTATTTCTTGATAACAAGCTAAAGAATCAGGGAAAAGAGGTTGCATCTTTTTAAAAAAAAGATATTTATTTTTATTTTATGTGAATTGGTGTTTTTGCCTGCCTGCATAACTGTGTAAGGGTGTCAAATCTTGGAATTACAGACAGTTGTTAGCTGCCATGTGGATGCTGGGAGCTGAACTCAGGTCCTCCAGAAGAACAATCAGTGCTCTTAACCACTGAGCCATCTCTCCAGCCCGAAGTTGCATCTTTTATCATAACATTTTGCTGTCTAAGGAATTACCACATTGCTTCATGTTTGATTTTAGTTTTTTGAAGAGAGTATGCCTGGAAGGGACTTACATAATCATGAACTTTATATAGAGACTAACCACTTGATAGTAGAAATAGATATATCTTTCGTAATTGCCTCTCAAAGTTAGCTTTAGGAAAAGTGGAGAGATGGCTCAGAGGTTAGGAATACTGGTTATTCTTCCAGAGGACCTGGATTCAATTCCCAGCACCCATGTGGCAGCTCACAACTGTCTATAAGTCCTCTTCACACCAATGCACACAAAATAAAGTTAAATAAATTTATAAAAAAGAAAAATGGCACAAATTTTAAGCAATTAAAGCTAACCATTATAGTAATTTTTATAGTTAGATGTGATGGCCTTAATACTGTTATGTAAAGTAAACCTAAAGTAAAACTAAATGACAATTGTAGGCAGTACTTTCTCAGGGATAGCTGTCTTGCCTCTATTGTCCTTATTGGTTGGATTATTTTCTTTTTTTAATATTTATTTTTACTTTATATGAATTGGTGTTTTGCCTGCATGTATAACTGTGTAAGGGTGTCAGATCTTGGAATTATGGACAGTTGTTAGCTGCCATGTGGATGCTGGGAATTGAACTTAGGTCCTCCGGAAGAACAGTCAGTGCTCTTCACAGCTGAGCCATCTCTCCAGCTTGGTTGGGTTATTTTCTGCAAGTAATTACATGGCCTGACCAAACTGTGATAATCTTATCTTGGAAAAAACTTTGCTTATGCTTCAAATTTTAGGTCTAAGTTTTCCCATTATTGACTTAGCTTGCATTAACAACTCGACATATTAAAAATAAGTTTTTATTTAATATTCAAACTACAATGATATTTACATATGTGTTTTGTTTTGAGACAGATTGGTTTCCCAATTTGTTGGCATTGAGTTAGCAACCATCTTGCCTCAGCCTCTTGAGTATATATAGAATTCAGGTGTATGCTATCATGTCTAATCATCAGGTGTTTCTATTTTTTTTTTATTAAAACTTTAAATTACATTGATTTTGTGTGTGTTAGGGGCAGGTTGTACTCATTCCATGTGCATTGTATGGTGGACAGAGGACAGCCAGCTTTAAGGAAATTGGTTTTCTGCTTCTACCATGCAGGTGATGGGAGTAAACCCACCAGGCTTAGTTGCAAACTGCATTTACCTGCTGAACCACTTTGTCCTTCTTGTGTTCAGTTTTAAAAGAACTTATTGAACTGTTTTATTTCCTTTAATGTTTAGGAACATCAGAGTAATCCAGTATCTTTGCATCCTCACTGCCATATGGTTTTACAGTTTTTTCCCCATAGCCTTTCTTATAGATGTGCATGATAGCTCATAGTATTGATTTTTTTGATTTGCACAAAAGGCATATACAAATTTGGGAGAACTTTTTTTTTTTTTTGCAAAGATAAAGTGTATACACAAATTGGCAGGCCATTTGTTTGAATTACTGAGAAATACTTTCCTGAACTGTATTCAATATACATTGTCCCAGCCAATAATAGTGGGAAAGAATGGTGAAGTCTCAAAATTCAGGACCATAACAGAGAACCTTGCTGGGCCTTCATTAGGGGAGCAATACAGGTGGATTAACAGGATCTAGGACCTTCGGGAAAAGGGGGGGGGTTTGTTCGGAAGAGTAATTTGAAGGAAGCTGTCAGTTCTTGCCCTGCTTGTACAGTGTAGTACTGAGGTAAAGGCCAGAGGCAATGACATTGTGGATGGATGTATAATGAATGCTAACATTGCTTTACAAGAAAAGCTGATGGACCAGGGAAGTGGCTCAGTTGGTAAAGTGCTTGATGTGATTGCTTGAGGAGCTCGAATTTGATCTCTGTGACCACATTAAAGAACAACAGAGGGTGTTCCTGTAATTCCAGCACTGGGGAGACAGAAAGGCAGATCTCTTGGGCTCCCTGTGACCAGTCTAGTCAGTGAGGTCAGGCCAAATGAGAGACCTTGTCTCAAAAAACAAAGTGGCAAGACCCAAGGATGATCCCTAAGGGTGACTCCCTGACCTCCATGCATCATCCTACATACAAATACACATATAGTCACAGTAATACACAAGGATCACTGAAGACTACAGTAACCTAGAGGTAGGGTGTCTTCAAAACTGGTTAAAAAAGGAAACCATATAAAGTAGCTGGTTATGTTGTGTAGTAATTAAAGACTATGGCAAAGTCTTACTTTGACTTGTCATTTACCTAAATCAGTTCCAATTTTCTTTTTTTTTTTTTAAAAGATTTGTTTATTTATTATGTATACAGTATACAGAAGAGGGTACAAGACGTTATTCTGGATGGTTGTGAGCTACCATGTGGTTGCTGGGAATTGAACTCAGGACCTCTGGAAGAGCAGTCAGTGCTCTTAACCTCTGAGCCATCTCTCCAGCCCCCTCAGTTCCTATTTTCATGAAGCATTATAAATAACCTTTTTAGTTTGTGTTTTGAAGCATGGTTTCTCTGTGTAGCCCTGGCTGTCCTAGAACTCATTCTGTAGACCAGGTTGGCTTTGAACTCAGCTCCACCTGCCTCTGCCTCCTCAGTGCTGGGATTAAAGGCATGATCTACCACACCCATCTCATTATAAATAACTAAGTGTGAAGTGTTGTAGGTGATTGGTAGTGGACTATAATATTTTAAAATATATTATTCATTTAGGTATCCATTTGTTTCTGTGTCAGTAGAATGTTCTTAAGAATAAATGCATTTAGTTCAACTTCAAAAGTCCTTTTTAAAAATGGAACCATGGTCCTTTATTCAGTAACAGTACAAGTGATAAACTGTTGGACACCATAGTTTTCATAATCAGTAAAATTATTGAATTAGAATGTGTTGTAAATAGGCAAGGATGTTCTAGTGCATGAGTGTAAAATAAAGACATGCATCAACCAGCCACCTTTAGGAAACTAGGATGGTAATTGAAAAAAGTGGCATACATGAACTGGATAAATGCAGAACCATGCAGCAGTGTGCAGGGCCATTCTTTTTATAGCCTCTGTATACATCCACTGCTTTCTGCTTGACAGTATTTGGGCTGTGTATATGAACCACATTTAAAAAGCTTGCAAAGATATGCAATTTACCTTGTGAAATATGGCATCTACCAAGACAATCATTGTTTTAACAGTACCATATCATGGACTACATGTCCCACACATTTATAACAGTAATGAAGACCCCAGGTTCTAGGGCCACACATCTATGATGATGGAAAGAACAATGACCACAATAGCAAACGGTACATGTTATTCCTTTGTATATTTGGAAGGCAGCACATACTGGAATAAATGCACAGTGAAGATGCTAACTTAATGGCTCAAAAGTCCAAGCAGAGTTGAAAGAGTCAGGAGCCCAGCATAGACTTGAGTTGTAGGGGAACTTCCAAGAACACTTAGTATCAGAAAGTTGCTACCATAATTGCCAATATTCACTGTAGGGAACATAAGTCAAGCTTATGACAATAGTGTGTTCTTGATGCATGCATTTTTAAAGTTTTAAGTCATTACTGTTACTTAATCTGTATTATAAGCTAATTCATAATTAATTAATTTTATTTTTTAAATTTATAAAATAGTCTTTTTTATTCATGTATCCCCTTGCTCCTCTCCCTTCCCTCCTCCCAATGCCTCCCAGTCATTCTTCAGCCTCCCCACTTATCCCCTCCCTGAAAAGGGCAAATGTTGGTTTCGCGAGTGAGAAGAGATAGACACTACCATGGCCACAGAGAGTTTATTTAAGAGAGTTCCCAGGCGGGTGCAGAAGCAGAAAAACAGGACAGAAGATCAGGAGGCAGAGAGAGAGAGACCCCAAACATGCAGGTCTCTTTTAAGAGAAGGGGTGTGTACGGGTTTACGAAGCCACGCCCAGGGGCGTTCCTCCGTAAAAGGTGCATCCCACCTGAGCTGAGTTGGCTCAGCTATGTGGAGTGCCAGGAATCCTTACAGCAAGAAGTCAAAAAAAGTTCTTATAAGCCTTTATTTTATAAGTGTGTGTGTGTGTGTGTGTGTGTGTGTGTGTGTGTGTGTTGCATGTGAGTTCCAGCCCTACAGAGACTAGAAGACGGTGTTGGATTGCCCTGAAGTGAAATTGCAGGCCGTTGGGGGTGCTGGGAACTGAACTTGGGTTCTCTATAAGAGTAGTATGTGCTCTTCAGTGCTAAACCATCTCTCCATTTCCAGTTTCTATAAATCTTATTCCCCTGTTCAAAAGTCTGGTCAGGCTGGGAATGTGTCTCAACTGGTAGAGGGCCTGCCTTTCTCTGGTTTCAACTCACAGTACCACATAGAAGCCAGACATTGTGACATTTAGAAAGTGGAGGCAGGAGGATCAGAAGTTGAAGGTTTTACTGGTCATATAGCAAATTTGAGGTAGTATGGGATACAGTCAAAACAAAAATTCTCAAGTTCGATTCAAACCAATTTTTTGTTTGTTTTCTTTTGAGACAGAATTTCTCTGTAGCTTTCAAACTTATCCTGAAACTTGCTCTGCAAACCAGGAACTCCCAGAGATCTGCCTGCCTCTGTGTCCCAAGTGCTGGAATTAAAAGTGTGCACCACCACCACCTGTCTTAAGACAATTGTTATCTGTTTTGAGATAGTGTCTCACTATGTAGCCTTGGCTGACGGGGAACTCACTATATAGATCAAGCTGGCTTCCAACTCAGGGATCTGCCTGCCCCTGCCTGCTGAATACTTCAGACAAAAGTTGTGTTACCATGTGAACCCCTGTAAAGTCAAAAAGTTTTATGTAGCAGCACACAATAGCACAGAGTAAGCATTCCCATCGCAAAAGTAGCAGGAGGATGCCCAGGAGAGAATGAGACCATCACCCAGCAGGCAGACTTCAAACTCTGTAGCTCTGTGTTGAGCATCCAGAGTTTGTGGTGGTATCATTTGGGCTTTCTGTATCCCACACCTCCACTACCCCATACCTTCTGAAAACATATCCTAAAGATGTACAAATCAATGTTCATATTTCCATCATCCATGAGCTCACTGTTGGCACCCATTTTTAAAATCTAGTTACCTTCATTGTGATGAAATATCTAACAGAAGCAAGTTCTGGAAGAGGGCTTTATTTTAACTCACAGTTTTGTCCTAGGTCACATGGTACATCATGATGGCCAAGGCTTGGGGGCACAGATTTTATCTGGTGATGGGAGTTTGTGACACTGCTCATATCTCAGCATGTCAGGAAGCAGAAATGGTTGGAATATGATCAGAAAAATATTCAGGAAAACAGTGCTCTTTTTGCAGGAGTTCAGATTGCAAAAGTTATGGAGTCAGTGAGACTTGCATCAAGCCCCCCGCCCCCTGAAACCCAAACCAGGCAATATGTAACAGGGTCATATTCCTTGTGCAGAGCTTCTGCATGGGTTATGGGCTATGCATGATACTATGAAAGTGGAACCAAAGTTTGATGAAGACCATTCGATTTTTCAAATGCTAAAAATGGTAGGATGTCTTCTGAGGAAAGCTGTAGAAACTGAATAGAGCTGACTCAAGCAAGAAGTCACATATGCAGCAGGGAACAGGGACATATGGGTGGAATTACCAAAGCCTGTTAGGACCTAAAATGGTACTACTGCAGCCACTATGCTAGACACTGACCTACAGAGTCTGATATCTATCCTGCTGGGTTTTAAGACATATTTTAAAACATCTTTAGACTAACTACAGTTTAAAAACACCAAATTTAAAACAAAATGATCACAACATTGTCGTATTTAAAGTTTTAAATAATTCTGAGAATAACGTTATGACATTCTACGGAGTGAACAGAAGATGGCAGCATTGCTTCAGCAGTTAGCAAAGTTTCAATCCCTAACAGAGATGGGAGCTGACCCACAGCAGCAGGTGCTACTGTGCACAGAGCAATGCTCCTGTTTCCTATGTAGTGTATGCAGGAAGAAAACATGATGTAAGTCTGTCCAATGCCTCTGAAGACTGCACACACTACCGCATATTTTCCAGGGTAATAGGACCTTCCCTGTAAAAATGAAATGGGTCAGATGTTGAGGTTTTTATGAGCTTTAGAAAGCTGTACATGGGTAACAAAGAGCTTGGTTCTCCAGCTGTGGGGGTTTAATTTCTATTTTTATGAACTGATAATTTTCTTTTTTTATTAAAAAATATTTATTTTATTTTATGTGAATTGGTGTCTTATTTTTAAAAAAATATTTATTTATTAATTTTATGTGAATTGGTGTTCTGCTTGCATGTATAACTGTGTAAGGGTGTCAGATCTTGGAATTATGGACAATTGTTAGCTGCCATGTGGATGCTGGGAATCAAACTCAGGTCCTCCGGAAGAACAGTCCGTGCTTTTAGCCGCTGAGCCACCTCTCCAGCCCGATAATTTTCTAAGAATAATTGACTTTTGTCTTTATTTATTCTCAGAAGTTTAACGAGATTTTAGTGGTGAGTAAGAACTTGGATCTCTGGTGAACAGACATGCAAATAAGGCATGAAGTATTAATACACATTTGTTTCAATGGTTTGAGCCAGAGAACATCAATAAGTTAGGGAATCACAGGGCCCCTGATCATTTTAGCAGCCTGCTTTGTTCCTCTTTTTGTGGAGTCAACATGTATATATACAACCATACTCAACATTATTCTATATATTCTTCAAAGTACTTAAAAATATTTTGTACTTATGTAAATAAGTACATATGTATTAGATGTAAAGAATTTGTAACCTTTCTTAGTTTATGTCATTAAGTTTAATCAGTTGTTGGAAGGGTTTCTGGAAAATAAGATTTATTGACTAAGAAAGAGAAGAAAATGAAGGCCCACATAGATATTTTATTGATGACTATGTTAAAAGAAAACAGGCAAGTTTTGTGTTAAATTGGAAACTCACTTGCATTATTATTTGCTTGTAAGAGATTCCGTGGTAAATGAAACTTGCCTTGATATCTGAAGATTTGAGTTTGATTTCTAGAACCCACACAGTACAAGGAGAAACCCACTTCTGCAAGTACCTTCTCCCCTAAACAAACTGAAAAAGTCTATATTCTTAGAATACTGCCTTGCATTTGTTAGGTAAGGCCTTTACTACCAAGCTGTATCCTCAGCTAGAAGTCTTGTTTCAGTGGTATGTCACCAAATTTTGTCTTTAAAAGATGAATTTATATTACTCATTTAAGTTAACATTTGAACTTTAATTTCCTCATGTCTACTTATAATTTAATCTGGGCAATGATTGCTTTTTAAAATTCTATTTTGAAAAAGCAACCCTTTATAATGACATACATTTGACTGTGTGTACTACACAGAACACTTTATTAATATGCTAACTCATTTTTCATTGAAAGCAAAGAGTATCACATACATAAATACAGCTTTTATGGGTTCACTAGAGTCCTAAAGGTGAGCTTGAAATGTAGTCTACTACTTCGTGGCTTATATCACTGTCAGGGTTAATATATGAGAAATAATGAGTTGAGTGTGAGCTTGAATAAATGAAAACCATGGATGTTTAATAATGCAGTCAGAGGTTTATTCTGAGCTTCATAAATAGTGTGGGGACATATATGATCTTAAAACCTATTACTTCATCGCTCTTTTTACATATGCCAGGTCTCCCCAGCAACTAATTGTGACAAAGTCACTGGTAACAATTTTCATGTCTTTGGAGGTAATGAGGACTTTAAATTGGACTATTGCATAAGAGATTCTTGGTGTATTTGTAGGGCACATCAGTGGGTTTCAGGCTGATTAGGAGAAGCTGCTTACGTTGGCCACATTAATCCATTTGAAAAGTGGTAACTTGGGGAAGGTAATAAAACTCTATATCTGTGTTGTCTCTCTGTCTAACCGCTTTTTGCTACATTAAGCAAAAGGGCTTAAATATGAGTCCTAGTTATACCATTTTATAATTGTGAGACAAAAGACAAGTCATTAGTTCTAAGAAATCCCATTTTTTAAATCTAAGATGGGAACGATAATGGCTGTGGTACAGTGTTCTATGAGAGATAGCTGGGTGATGTTTGGGATAGTGTCTGGAGCATAAATGGTGCTGGTTATCATAGTGGTACAGAATTACTGCAGCAAATATGTATGCATATATGATATTTTAAAATAATATCATTGGGTTACATTTTATTTGACAAAACATAACCCATATAAAGATAGTTTTCAGATCTGTTAAAACTCAGATATTCCTAAAGGAATAAGTTACAACTTTTATTTACACAGTGCTTGAGATGATATATTTGTGTAACCTTCTCAGAAAAGGTTTATAAATAGCTTTCATAGGCATGGACTTTATTAGGGTCCCAGTCCTGAGGGGTCCATAGAAGCTGGTCTAAAGATTGTTTAGAAAGATTATGGAAAACTGCTCTGCCTCATGAGAGTTTGTGCCTGTTCACATTCCTACTCTTGGCTTCAGCCCCTGACTATGGCTCTGTACCTCTGGAGCTAACATGCTTGTTAAGAGCATTGCTTGTGACCATTGAGGGTTCTGGTAGTTTGCAAATCGTTGTAGAGAAACTACATACATACTGGTGAAACTCTATGCTCTACTTTTTATTTCTGTAGGTTTTTTTTTTTTTCCACACAAGAGTTTATTTTAGATAGTTACTGAGAGGTGGGTACCCGGAGAAGAGCAGAAGAGAGAGAAAGACAGAGAGGGAAGAAAGGGAAGGGAGAGAAAGAGGCTGAGCTGCCTTGTGTCATTTCTTTTTTAAGAGGGGGTTTGGGCTCGGATCTACATAGTTTGTAATTTCCCTCAAATGTATGATAACTTATATTGTCATCTTCAAGATCAGTGTGGATCAATCATGAATGAAGATGATTTCACATCCAGTTACTTTATTCTCTGACTATTTATAGGAACCCTTACATTCCACTCTTTTGTGTGGAAAAAAGCCACGTTTATGGGGAGACAGGAAGAGCAGAGTCGATGTTATCTCTTCAAGGTTGCTTCTGGCTGTCTTAGGGGCGATGATGTGTCAAACGACAATGAAGGCTGGCAAGATGGAGCAGTGCTACCATCATAACTGATCACTTTTTTTTTAAACCTTTATTTCTCTTGGTGTTGGCCTGGAACTGGGAACTGGTACTACAGACAGTTGTGAGCTGCCATGTGGTTGCTGGGAAATGAATCCTGGTCCTCTGGAAGAGCAGTCAGTGCTCTTAACCACTGAGCCATCTCTCCAGCCCCGCAACTGATCACTTTACACTGCTACTAAAATTCTCCAGTGGACTTGCAGGTTTTTTTGCAATAAAAGGTAGTTTTTGTGTGACCTGCAAGAGCTCACACTTTCTGCTATGGATCTCTTTTCCTCCTACTTCCTTTCTTTATTCACCTTCCCTTAGCATCGTCCAGGCTTCTTGCTGACCTTGATACTGTTGTGTGTGCTGCTGCTTCAGGATAAGCGTATGTGTGGTCTACACTGCATGAAATCTCTTCCACCCCACAACTGAACTCACAATCTCTGTGCGTGAGCCAAGCCCTCTAGCACTGAGCTATGTATGTGGCTTTTCTCCTCATTTACTACTTTGTGTATTCACAAGACTTTTTCAACCTGTATTTAAATTGTTTTTGTCTTAAGTTACTTGTAAATTACATGTGGCTCCATTGGCAAAAATGTAATTTTTAGTAAGTAATGAAGAGAAGTAAGGAGGGTTTTCCTATTGAAGTAATTTTTTTAATATTTATTTTTTAATATTTTATGTGAATTGGTGTTTGCCTGCATGTATAACTGTGTAAGAGTGTCAGATCTTGGAATTACAGACAGTTGCCGTGTGGATGCTGGGAATCAAACTCAGGTCCTCAGGAGGAACAGTCAGTGCTCTTAACCACTGAACCATCTCTCCAGCCCAGAAGTAATTCCTGAACTGAAATATTAAATAGAAAGCAGAAGTTAAGTATTCTAAGAAAAAGAGAAGATTCTCTCATGCAAGGAGAAATATGCATGTGCCAACTTCCTCCTGTGGGAAGTGGGATCATGTGGGAACAGCAGACTAGCAAAGCCCTCATGTTCTCAGATTGCTGTGTCTTATGCCAGGGCCACGAAGAGCTCCCATGCTTTGTTTACCGTGGTCACAGAGTAATTAGTGTTGATCTCTTTTGTTTCCAACTCAAAAATACTAAGTGATGACTTTGATAAGTCAAGGACCTACTTGGAGGAAGACAGTAGTGTGCCTGCTTCAGCTTGAGTTACTGCTTCACTTCTAGCTAAATTCCTGTGACCAGGGAGATGGGGTATATGAAAAGACATCAACTGCCACTCAAACTCCATTCCAAAATGGCAGAAAGGTCATTTCTGTGAACAATGATGAAGACTCCCTACTGATGCGAAGCTCACTCTGACCACTGAGATAGTTTCCAGTCCAGAAATCAATAAATTAGGAAAATAGTCTTCATTAACTATCCTGGACTATCTAAGCAGGTGACACCATGCTAGAGGTTTTCTTTGGAGTCTACCAAATATCCTGAACACTTTCATGCTACCTCTGTTGCAATAAAAAGCTATGTTAGGACTGGCTTTGAGAACCTGCTACTCTCGCAGAGGACCAGGGTTTGTTTCCTAGCACTTGCATGGCAGTTTACAACTGTCTCTAAGTCCAGTTGCAGGGTATCTGATGCCCCCTTGTGGACTCAGTGAGCACCAAGCACACAAGTGGTACACAGACTTGCACATGGGCAAGACATCTGATTACATGAAATAACAGTAAACAAATCTTTAAAAGTTTATTTTAATGGAGCCTGATAGACCTGCCTGCCTTACTGTAGGAGATGCCCTTTGATAGAAGTCACAATTTTTCAGGGAGGGTATCAGAGGGAAGGGAGGTAAAGCGGTGGGGGAAGGTGGTAAACGATCAACAGTGAAATGTTACTACCTTTATTATCTCCAAACTATCAATAACTTTAGCTCATTGTTTGCTCTGTCAAACCCATTCCCACCACTCTCTAAATCTGGTGTGTGTGTGTGTGTGTGTGTGTGTGTGTGTGTGTGACTTACTTGAATGAAGTGTGCTATGAGCATTTCTTGTATTGTGCCCCTGAGAAGTCCCAGCAAGGATGGAAGAAGGTGAAGCAAGGGTGCTTTGTCCTACAGTCCCCTGCTGGTTTAATCCAGTCCTGTAAGACTATTGTAGGCTACCTACTACAACTACATATGTAGTAATATCTTCATGAGTTGCTTGTCCTTGGAATTCAGTGGTATTCTTTGCTGTTTCTCTCAACACTGATTACTGTTTATTTACAGACAATTTTTCCAATAGTTACCTAATTTAGTAATTCTCCCTCTCCTGCTAGAGACCAGGTCATTCTAAATAAGTATTGTTTGAGGGAATCAAAGACAGGAGATGTTATAGATTATTTATAGAGCTTGCACAGAGGCACAAAGAGAAATCTGAGGAGACTTATGTTTTAATGCAAAATATCCAGCAGAGGACATGAACGCTTACTGAAATCTAACATCTGCAAATAGTCAGAGAATAAAGTAACTGGATGTCAAATCATCTTCATTTATGATTGATCCACACTGATCTTGAAGATGACAATATAAGTTACCATACATTTTGGGGAAATTACAGACTGCTGATGTCCTTTCTGTAATATAAAGCTCCGGCAGTCAATGACTGGAAAGGTAACGATAGTAACTCACTGTTCCTGTTTCACTGGTATCAATACTTTCCAGCTCCTACAACTTCCTCACTGTTGCATTTATTTTGCATGCACTGTGGTTCTTACCTCACATTTATTTGTAAGGTAGGATCAACAAACAAACAACCTGTGTTAAAGGAATAACTCTGCAAGAAAAAGTTCTGTGGAGAGTAAATGAGAGGGTACTTATGCAGCCAGAGGAGCCAATAGTAATAATAATAACTAATAATAATAATAAGCAGAAGGAAGAGAAAATAATCCTGAGATGCTACAAGATTTGAGGAATGATTTATCTAACACCTATCTCTACAATGACAGAAAAGCTAGAAAAGCTGGACTCACCTGTGACAGAAAGAGTTGGCTGGCACTCGGGGACTAAGTGTAAGGTATGGCATCATTTTTATTATTATTACTTAATTTTTAAAAATAGGGTTTCTTTGTGTAACCTTGGCTGTCCTGGTACTTGCTTTGTAGACCATGCTGGCCTTGAACCCAGAAATCTGCCTGCCTGTGCCTCTAGAGTGCTGGGATTAAAGGCATGTGCCACCAATGCCTGGTTAATTTATACATTTTAAAATTATTAATGTATAGACATTATGTAAATATAAAAGCCAGATGCCCAGATAGTTTGAGTTACTCTTTTTTCCTAATTCCTACCTGAATTTCCTTGGCTACTTTGCCCAGAACACAGAACTGTGAAAATGCAATATCTTTGTCACATAAACAAGAGCCAACTGTGGGGAGCTACTGCCGTCTTTGTATGCTAAAAAAGTTCAGTTTTTAAAGATTTATTTTAAAATTATGTGTATATATTTGGGCTTGTATGGTGGTTTGTGCATGTGTGAGTGTAGGCACCCATGGAGTCCAGGAAAAGGCACTGGACTGCCTGGGGGTGGAGTTATAGGCAGTTGTTGATGACTCCACTAATATGGGTGCTGGGAACTGAACTCAGGCCTCTGCAAGAGCAGCACATGCTCTCAACTGCAGAGTCATCTCTCCACCCCAGAAAATTAATAAAATGATTAGACTTTTATCAATGCTGCTGCAATTTCCTTAGAAGCTAATTTTCTGCCATCTGTGGTCACTAGGGTGGAGAGAAGATGAGAACATTTTGGAAACGTGATAAATCCATATGTGAGCTTAGGCACAACTTTAGGCTTGAGACTGAAAAAAACTAAGCTCCAACAGAATCTTTACACACTATGTAAGAAAGGCTTGCCGTTTGACACTTCACACATCCTATCAACCTCTGACCTTCTAGTCTCTCTCTCTCTTTTTAAATTTATGTGTTTGGTAAGGCAATAAGGACCTTCCCGTCACAAATGTTCTGTTTGATTTATAGCATTTGGGACAGTGACATTCCTGGTTAGAATACTTTACTGTTGACATCTAAAAGAAGCACTGGTGAAATTCTCAAAGGGAATGCGTATGAGTTCTTTGGTAAACTATTTTCTCAGATTTATTTCAGTTTCCAAAATGTGTTTTTACTAACATAGCAATGTGATAAATGCAAAAAGGCTATCCCTAGAAGGAAAGATTTAGAAAGGCTGCTACGGTGTGCTTTTTAACTGGGCAGATTATTTTCTGTGTAAAGGCTTGTTTGTCCTATGGGTTTCTGAAAGGCCAGCATGAACACTCTGGGGACTTCAGTTTAGCGTTAAACTGGAAAAACATGGTAGACAACTTCTTATCCTTGTCTATCAAGACTTCGCAAACTTCATTTCTTTGTGTTTTTCTTGGAAATCATTTTCACTAGTTTTTCTTTGAATATTTACCTGTTCATCCTTAACTCACAGTCTGCAAGCTTTGAATCTGAAAGTCATATCCATCTTGGATCTTTTCATCCAACCTCCTTTATGTACTTCATAATGATCTTCTTCTCTTAAGCACTCAGTGGTGCTGAACCTTAAAAGACAGTGTCATAATCAACATCATCAAGACAGTCTATATCACCAATACCTCTGAATCATTAAGATACCCTATATTACCAAGACGAGTGGCATCATCAAGATACCCTACATCACCAAGGCACCTTGTATCACCCAAGGCAGCACATATCACCAATACACCTGATATCACCAAGACACATGACATCACAAGACACACTATATTACCAAGATAGCTAACACTTTGCATTCTGTTTTTTTTTTTACAGTATGACATATGATTGCTGAGTATATTGAGTTGGGCAAACACAAAATGAGAAGTGCTAAAAATACACAGCAGATAAAATTATGAATAACCTTTCATGAACAATTTTAATTTTGACTAAATGTTAAAATAATAGTTTTTGTTTGTTTATCTGTTTTTTGGAACAGGGTTTCTTTGTGTAGCTCTGACTGTCCTGGAACTAGCTCTGTAGACCAGGTTGGCCTTGAACTCACAGAGATCCTCCTGCCTGTGCATTTTATGTTTTAAAATAGTATTTTAAACTTATTGGTCAAAATAAAGTAGAATACTAAGAAATTAAAGCTGGAGAGGTGGATCAGCAGTTAAGACAGTTGATCCTGTATAAGATAGAAGTTCAATTCCTAGTACCTACATGGTGGCTCACAACTATCTGTAACTTTAGTTCCAGAAGATCTGATACCTTCTGACCTCCCTAGGCACCAAGCGTACACAAACATCCATGCAACCAAGACACATGTAAAATAAAATGAGTAAATATAATAAAAATAACTCTTCCCCAACTTTTTTTTAAAATGTATTTATTTATTATGTATACAATATACAGAAGAGGGTACCAGATCTCATGATAGATGGTTGTGAGCCACCATGTGGTTGGGAATTGAACTCAGGACCTTTGGAAGAACAGTCAGTGCTCTTAACCTCTGAGCCATCTCCAGGCCTCCCCAACTTATAAAAAGGACAAAGTTCCTGATTAAGTCATAATCTCTGTGGAGAATAGACCTTTAAAAAAAAAACTTGGGGGTTTGGGTGGGAAAGGAGGTGAGAAGGATATTGCAGGAGGTGAAGGAGGGTGAACTAATTAGAATATATTGCATAAAAAATTCAATAAAAAATAGAAAAAATTTCTTCTTTTTGGAAATGAGACTACTGAAAATTTGGCTCACATTTGCAGTCCACATTGTCTTTGGTTAGGCAATATGTCTCAGTACCCACCCCCAATCTAGTTATTCTTTAGGTGTATTCAACAAACTTCCTATTCACTTCCTGGGCCCTACTGAAAGATTCTAGTCAGCCTGAGCATGGCAAACATGGCTCTGGCAGGGCTTGCCCTTCTTCCCTGTTCTCTCTGCTTCGCTAAAAACTGATAGATTACATTCCCAAAGCTAGTCACCAAGGTGTAGTTTATGTCTTAGTTAGTGTTTCTATTTCTGTGAAGAGACACCTTGACCACAGAAGCTCTTATAAAGGGAAACATTTAATTGGGGCTGGCTTCCTGGAAGAAAGCATGTCAGCATGCAGGCGGACATGGTGGAGAGGTAGCTGAGAGTTCATGTCTTGATCTTCAGGCAACAGGAAGTAAACTCTTAGTCGCACTGGGTGTAGCTTGAACATAGGATACTCAAAGCCCACTCCAACAGTGACACATTTCCTCTAACAAGGTCACATCTCTTAATAGTGCCATTCTCTATGGAGACTGTGGTGCTTTGAAAGAAAATAGCCCCCATAGGAAGTGGCACTATTGGGAGGTGTGGCTTTGTTAGAGTACATATGGCCTTATTGGAGGAAGTATGTCACTGTGGGGATAAGCTTTGAGGTCTCCCAAGCTAAAGCTACTCCCTGTGTTACAGACTCCTGCCCATACAACTATAAGATTTTTCTTCAGCACCATGTCTGCCCATACACTGTCATGTCCCATAATGGTCATAGTGTCTCTTCACAGTAATAGAAACCTTAACTAAGACAGCAGTCATTTTCCTTTTTTTTTTTTCAAACCACCACATCTTATTTGGCCACTCCCTCCTCCTGAGTCTGCTTATGAAGGTCCAGCTATCAAAAGCCCCCTTTGGCTCACCTAATTAACGTGCCCAATTAAAATTAAACACCTTATCTTAACATGGAGGTTTCCCTCTTACTTTTATAAACTGTCATTTGCCTATGTGCCAAGTCTGTCTCCTCTCTGTCCAGAGGCTGTCCTTTGTCCCCACCCCCAGGACAGACATCCCTTCCCTCTTTCCCTCTTCTCTTCCTCCTTCTCCTTCATCTTCTATCTTCCATCTTTGTCTTTTATTTTTTGTCCTTTGTTTCTCTGGGGCAAATGAATCTTTGTGCTGAGAAGTTTGTCTTGGGGTATTGTGGTAGTACTATTTTCTATATGTGATGCTATAAATAAAATAACTGTTTTGGCCTGTGGCAAACACTGTGACAATATAAAAAATAAAAGCCGCCGCAGACAAGGTCCAAACTTCTGGTCCAAACGAGCCCAAAAACCTTCTACAACAGGATATCTTGAGCCAGGTTCGAGGTCTTTACACCTACCAAATCAGAGTGCTTGACATTGGGTCTTAGGAATCTAAGCTTTTGTGGTCTGTGATGATTTTGTTGGCATTTACCCATGCAGCTTGTAAGAATTTCTACTCTACTCCGCCACCCTTTCTTTCGTTGCCTCATAGCAACTTTTTGGTCTTAAATCCCTTCTAGCTATAAGTTTATTGTTTATGGCTGAAGATGGTAGTGGGCAAATCACAAAAAGGAAATGTTTTTTTTTTTTTGGATTCAGCAGCTTCCTCCTTTTGTTTACTTACAGTGTTTTTATATGCATGCCACTTGAGGTCTCTGATACTGAGCTATACCATCCACTGTCCTATTTATATTTATTAAAAAATTTTTACACTCTTAATGTTTTTAATTGAAAATTAAACTATTTTTGAATTATGTACAATATTAAGCCTTGATATGGTTATACATTGCAGAATGGCTAGAAAGAGCTAATTTATATATGCATTATCTCATATATTTATTTTTTATGCAAGAACACCTAGTAAAAGCTAATTGACATATTGCTTTTTATACCTATGTTTTCGTTGTTGTTGTGAGAACACCTAAAATCAACTCTCAGAGATTTTGTAGCCTAGAGTGTATTATTAATTTTCAACATTATATACAATAGATCTCTTGAATTTATTTCCCCTAACTAAAAATGTGTCCACTGACCAGCATTCTCAAAAAACTCTAGAGCTCTTCTAAGGAGAGGCTAATGACTTAAGGAGATATTTTTCTTTTCCTTTCTCTCTCTCTCTCTTTGTTTCTTTCTTTCTTTTGTCCTTTTTCTGAGACAGGATTTCTTTGGCTCTCTTGGAATTCATTGTGTAGTTGAGGCTGACCTCAAACTAAGAGATCCTTCTGCCTCTGCTTCCTACATGCTTGTGTTAAAGGTGTGCACCACCACTGCCTGGCCACATTACTGATTTTCCACCACCATACAGCTAGGAGATTTCTAATGTCAAGAAGACCTTTTGTCTAATTCAGATGAGACTAGCACTGGTCCACTTGAAGGGCAGAGGGAAATTACATGTGCATATATAAAACACCAGTTTTGTTTTTAACATCAAAATGAGTACAGATATCTTATGATTATCAACCTGTTGATGCAATATATTGGCCTGCTGGTGAGTTCTACAATATCTTTTTATTATAGGCAATGTTTAAAATACATCTGTTGCACTTTCTACTTGTAATTTCCTTGTAATAGGGTAAGATTAAAGTACCTGAAAAACAATCTAATTGTTGTAATTCTTAGAAGAGTGTAATTTCCCCTGTCAATTTACAGTTTTGTTAGTTTTTTTTAGAAGTCACATTTGTACTATCTTTTCAAAATACTTAAAGTAGGCTTCACAGAATTAACTGTGACGTTTTGCTTTCATTTTATAGAAGTGTATATTTTTATTAAATTTTTGCGAAATATTAGTTTAATTCAATAAAGTTTGGTAGTAATTACAGTCATCATAGATAGACTAGTGAGTACATTTATTAGTTAAGCACAAAACTCATCTTATGTGGTGCACATGACTTTAGTCTCAGCAGAAGCAGAAGCAGGCAGATCTCTGTGAGTTCAAAGCCAGCCTAATATATATTCTGAGACTCTTTCAAAAATAAAATATCTCCCTCACTAATAAAGTCTCAGCGAGCCTTCAGAAATGCAGTCTTCCATTCAGAGGATCTAGAGCAGTGGTTCTCAACCTTCCTATTGCTGTGACCCCTTAATATGGTTTCTCATGTTTTGGTGATCCCAACCATAGCTACATCATAACTGTAATTTTGCCACTGTTATGAATTGTAATAAAAGCATCTGATATGTAAGATATCTCATATATGACCCCTGCTAATTCAGAACCTACAGATGTTAGTCCAAATGCTTAACACAAGGAATGTGTAGAAAGTAAATCATCTGACAAGTCAGTTTATTGAAAGTCACTTTAGAACTCTCAATGACAAAAAATGAAATACAGTAATCATAACTCACATCTCTGGAACAATTGCTATATGATACGTACAGCTCATAAATACCTTTTGAGGTATAGTTTATAATTAGCTTCATTTTACATGTGAGGAAATTGAAATGGAGGGTCACATAATTTTGTGTTTGGAGATAAAATTCAAAAGCAGGTCAGTCTGATTCTAGAATCCAGCATTAGGTATTAGCTTCTGAAGCTTAACCTCACTGAAGGGTTAACTTTGTCTTTTGCTAGTGATCTCCATTGGTCTGACATTGATCCATGGGGCTGGGTCAAGGCCATGGACTCTGTAAGGCAAGAGTCACCATAAACGATAGCTTACATGTGTGTCCTAAGTCCATGAACAACTCTATCAGACATTTTAGAATGAGATAAAGCACCATGTAATTAGTAGAGTTAAATGTCATAAACAATGGATAGATGGAGTGTTTGGAAGAAAAGTTGTCTAAGCTAGATCCCAGGCTTCCAAGAGGTAAATAAATTCGTATCCTTGTTTCTGAACACTACCCTGGGTTCTGAGAAAGGTATTTATCATGCTGTCTCCTTTGTGGTGCCTTTTCTTGGTGTGATAAATGTGGCTCCCTGGCATGGCTGCTTTACACCAGCCTCAAGGCAGAATACTTCCACCTCAAAGAAAAATAAATTAGCTTCAAGAGAAGAAGAAAGAATGCCTTCAACTTCTAAATCTTTCCCCTCCATCTTCTGCACCCCTCCAATTATGAACCTTTCAGTCTTCAAGGACCCATTGTTCATTTCTAGAAGGGCAGCAGGTGACCTGGATGTGCACGTGGAGGGCCTTTCTCTATGCTTTGTCACACCCACCTGTGTTATGTTATGAATAACCACCATGGATTAATTGCCTGGCATAACACTCCAGGCTATCTGTAGCTCCACCATCGCCCTCCCAGAGCAAAGATTGGTGGTAGCTTTGCCCGGGTGTCATTTGCTAATAAAATGTTTTTCTTAGAAGTTTCCCAGTGAACTACAAAGCCCTTGCAGTGTTTTGCACCCATTTTCTTGTCTTTTGCCAGTGAATAATAGCATTTAACTTTCTTTGAAGTGTAATTTATTCATCAAGAAGTCATTCTGTTCATTTGATGGTTATAGGTTTTCTGAGACTGTTCTTTTAAATATACCATATTTCAAATATTTTTCTAATAATAATTTCGATCTGAACATTAAAAAGCAAGCTGTTTCTATCTTGCACTGGCAAGAGCCATCAAAATGATCCTGTGAAGTTTTTGTTGTATAAAGATTTGCCTTCAGGAAAGTGAGCAACTTTGTTGGAACATTAAATTCAGTTAGACTTCGATTGCCTATACTCTGTCATGCAGAATTAAGGATTTCTGCCTAGCAGAAAATAAGGAGCTGCTGTGAGTAAGTCCAAAGGAAACAGGAAGACTGACATTTCTCTTCTCTGAGGCCCACTTCCCAGTGTCTATGAGAAAACATTGAGCACATTTCATTTAATTGAAAAGAAAATTAGCTTTATGATCATCAGCTTTACATTAGGGGATGATTCTTTTGTTTTTCTGTAAACGGCAGTTTGATTTGAAGTGAAGTGAATATCAAGATGGGTGGGGGCATCAACACATCTTTACAGATGGATAAACTCAAATGGTGTATAGAGAGCATTAGAATTTGAATTTTATCATTTGCCTGGTAAAAATATTATTTATGGAGGGGATCAGTGGTTCTCAAAGGGCAGTTCCAAAAGCAGTAGCAACAATGCAATTGTGTCTGACTGGAGTATGAGGTGCCCAGATACTTGATTAAACATTATTCCAGCTGCATCTGTAAGGGTGCTAACTGTTAACATTTGAATCAGGCTGGATGCAACAGGTTGCCCTCTCAATGTGGGTTTCTTCCAACACACTAGAAGGCCAAATGGTAAGAAGCAGCTGTTCCTGCTGACTGATGATTTTTGATTTGGGACATTGCTCTTGCGTGCCTTCTGTGGAGGTCTGAATGACAAATGTCCCTCATAGCCTCAACTATTTGAGCACTCGGTTCCCAGTTGGTGGTGCTGTTTGGGGAGGTTTAGGAGGTGTGGCTTTCCTTGCTGGAAGAAGTACGTCACTGGGGTGGGCCTGGAGATTTCATAAAATTACCCTGCTTCCTGTTTGCTCTCTCTGCTTCATGTATTCCTTTGAAGAGTGATCTCTTAGCTTCCAGCTGCCACCTGCTGCCATGCCTTCCTGCCATGAGGGACTCCTTCCTCTGGAGCCCTAAGCCAAAGAAGCTCTTTCTTCCCTCACGTGCTCATCATGGTATTTTATCACAGCAACAGCACAGTGACCAACACAGTCCATGCTCTGCTTATGTGTTTATTCTTTTTCAGGCTTTAGAATTATTTATGTTATGTATGAGTATTTTCACTGCATGGATGTTTGCACACTATATGCATGCTTAGTGTCTGCAGAGGTTGGAAGAGAGTGTTGGATTCCCTGGAGTAATGGAACAATGTGAGCCACCATGTAGATGCTGGAAATTGAACTCAGGTCCTCTGCAAGAAGATAAAGTGTCTTAACTGCTGAAACATCTCTACTGCCTTCCATGCCTTCCTTCTTGGACTAGAATTTAAACCATTCATATTATGCTCAATATCCTCATTACAGATGGTCTAATTTCTAAGCATTTTTAGTCACATGAGCCAATTCCCCACCTCTCTCCCCTATGTTTGTGTGTGTGTGTGTGTGTGTGTGTATATATATATATATATATATATATATATATATATATATATATATATAATTTGTTCTTCAGTTCTGTAACTCTAGAGAATCCTAGTGCATGCAGTAATACTTTACAAAGGCAAATTATCAAGGCTTACTTCAGCTTTAAGTGTTAGGGAGTGGTGGTAAGTGTTACAAAAAGTAATTACTCAAATAGTGAGGTAGGGACAATGGGAAATTTTTAGACATTTTGAACACAAATTGTTGTTATGTTCTTTTCCACATGTATCTACTGGAAGAGCACTCACTAACATGTAGGGATAATGAAACATAGTTACCAGCAGATAGAGGGAACTTATTTGTCAATTAATAAATGAAACAAAGCAAAACAAAAGAATCTAACTTTAATCTCGTAATATAAGGCCCCACCAAATAAGGCCTTAGATACAATGGAAAATGTTAAAATGATAACCTGATTGGCAGGATGTGAATGCATTTAGTTTGTAGCCCTTAAGGACACTTGTAAAAGGAGGAAGATTGTGCCCTCACCCAAGGACATACATATATATTTAAATAAGTGGGTTAATTAGCAACCTCAAGAGTTCTCAGAAGCAAAGATCCAGAACTATCCTTTGACAGTGTGGTCCAAACAGCACATGTCATTTCTATGTAGCCCTGGCTATCATGGACCTTGTTGTATAGACCAGGCTGGCCTCCCACGCTCAGAGATCTAAGGCCTCTGCCACCTGGCTTCTGATATTAAAGGAGTGTGTCACTATGCCTGGTTTAGTTGTGAGACAGGATTTCACTAGGCAACCCTGCCAGGGTAGTGCTTGGTTATGTAGATCAGGCTGGCATTGAATTCACAGAGAAACACTTGCTTCTGCTTCCTGGGTGCTGGGGTTATTGGCATGTACTACTATTCCTGGACTACATGCTAATTTTTTACACATAAAATGGTGTATGGAAATCTGAAAAATATTAATGATAGCATTAGCCTTGTAAAATTCAATTCTGGTGTCACTTTTTTTTAATTTTCTTGTTTTACTGTACGAAATACTATTAGTGAACAATTATTTATGTATTTAATAACATGTATCTAACTCTATTTTAAGTATTAGATTTATTTATATACTGAAGTATCAAAAACTCAGGACACGTTTGGTAGTTGCTAATGAAGAATGGATGTGCATCTTTGTTGCATGCTAAATTTAAATCTTAATAATTTTTGGTACTGTCTTAAAACTGAAAAAAAAGTTAAACTGACAGTTATGTTTTGATTTATATTTATACTACATCATGGTGGTGGGCCATTGTCCCTGTGGCACAGGATCACACAGTATGGCCTGGCGGTTCAAAGAAACATCTGGCCATCTCTGCTTCTGTGTTGTGTCAGTTTTCTCCATAGAGAGAAAAATATAAATTATGTGGTTGTGCTTTCTGAACTTATACAACTATTCCTATTTATTTAGTTGTTGATACATATTATCATATCCCATTGTCACATTTTCTTCCTCCAATTGTTTCAAGAATTAGTTGTTGCCTTTCTTTGTAGTTTGTGATTGCTGACCCAAATATGCTGCCATTAAATATTATGTTATTTTACTGTTACAGTATAAAGTATGACAGCCAGATGATTGTAATAATATAGCAGTATTCTTGCCAATATAGAATTAAACAGATATCCTAAGTTTAGAACCATTCTGTCATTTTTTTAGTCCTGTTATATATGTTATTACTTTATTCTTCTGTATAGCTGGTTTACTTTCCTGGCACCTATTTGAGCTATTTTCGACTTGAACTTTTTACATCTTGGTTTTTTATCCTGCACATGAGAAATGTGTGAGCCAGTGTGTTTGTTAGCAACTGCTAGGAATTTGTAAGGGCTATTTTAGGAATAGTTTGAGATACTTGGCAAAACTCTTACATTAGTTCAACAATTAAAGGCTTAATTTTCATTGTTTTAAATTCTGAGGCATTAACTCAAATGTTACCTTGATTGTATCAATATTCTTATTGTTTTGCTTCCCATTTTAAACTATTGATGGAACAGATAATGTAGTCAAGTAGTGTTTTTGTTTATAAAATTTTCTGAGAGAAGAAATTCACATCATGGAACTTCTTTTGTAGGGTTGAACATAAGCAAGCTGGAGTGGTTTATTTCTTCTCCAAAAATTGATGTGGCTGGGATGGGTCAGGGTTGATTACAGATCTTCATGGTGGACCTTCATCTTATGAGGTTAGTAGAGTGATTTATAATGTTACCATAGGTCACATTGTTGCTGAGAAGGCTGTGCTTGCATCACTCCAGGGTCAAACCAAAAAACCCAAAGGAAAATCACTATATCACAAACAACCCTTCCTCTAGCTATTATCCAACTTTCCTTCCCCAACACCCTGGTTTGTAGACTAGTACAAAGTGAGGCTGGTGACTGCTTGTTTCTGCCTCTGTGTCAGCTTTTTACTAACCCTTTCTGTTTTCTCCAGCTATACTCATAACTCTTTCTCACTTGTTTTCTATTGGGATTATTCAACTGTTTGGGTCCTGCTTTGTGGTCTCTTTGAAAGGAAACAAAGGGGGAAATTTCATGTTCCTGATCTTAGCACCATATTGCTAAGGGATTTAACTACATTGTTTTATGAAAAATTGGCCAGTCATCAGATTTTTTTTTTCTAGACCTCACTCCTGGACAGAACCCATATGAAATATCAGCATGGGCAAGAATCCAAAAAAGTCATGCTGAAGTTCCCAAAGGGAGTTATGTTTTCACGCTAGTAAACTTTGAAATGTGTTATGTGTGAGCCTTTAAATGTTACAATTGCCATCTGACTATAAAGAGTAAGTAGCCAAAAAAATAAGAATACAGAAAATAATGTTTTGGAAGAATTGGTACCTAAGAACCATCACCAGCTGTGGCAATACTGTATACAGAATTTTTCATAACCAGTATTTATTTTATACTTCATATGCTCTAACTTTTATTTCAGGCTCTTCTCTCTATCTTGTACCTTGATTCTGAAAAAAATTCTGTAACTGCATCTATCTTTAATTTAAGTCAGAAATTCCAATTCATCTGATATCTTGATAATAGAGCCAAGTTGCCAACAGAAATGTGCAATATTATTTTTTATAAAGATTTCTCTCTCAGGAAAACCTGTTGGCAATGATAAACTGCCCAAATTTCACTCTTACACCAAGTACTATAATTGGAGAGATATTGGAGTTGTCAAGTCTTTAATGCATGTGAACTATATGTTTGGAAGAGTCTAATTATTTACAGATAGATTCTTAGAGCCTTCAAATGTGTTCCACTGAACATATAGACTGTAGTTCTTTGAGCTTGACCAATGACCTTGGAAATGAAATGAGCAAGAGTTGAGTGGTTTGTCAATGTCAGCAAACCCTGAGCTTAGTGAAATTCGAGTTGCATACTTTTTAAATGTATATATGCTTTTCATTATAATAATGTGCCTTTTAAAAGGCACCTCTGTAATAAATGTATCTATGAAATAGAATTGTCTTCTGGAAGGAGATAACAAGATAACAGAGTGTAGGAGTATATTTAGATGACTACTCTGGATCCCAGAAGAAGTAAGAGAGAGCAACTGTGAGTCTCTCATTTTTAGAGAAACGGATGTTAAGATAAGGTCTCACTCTGCATCCTAGGCAGGTCTTGAACTTCTGTCCCCTGCCCCAGCCTCCCAGGTGCTGAGATTATAGTGATACTATTATGGCTGGCTTGTTTGTGACTCTGTTGACTATTTTTTCAACCAGTTTTGTTTTTATTTCCTTACTGGGTAATTGAATGAATTAAAAAATTCAGAAAAGTAGTAGAAATTTTGTGGCAATTCAAATGGTTCAATTTTAGTTAGTTTTTATTCTATTGATTGGAAAAAATTATTAACGGAAATAGTGAATCAGTTTGTGATTAAAAACGTATATTTAGAATCAGACTGAAAATCTTGTAGCCATCTCAGTGAACCTTTCCTTATTACCATTGTGACATTTCCATGATTTTTCTGTTCTTCCATTTTACTGGATAATGATGATTATGATGATAATGATGATTTGACACATGTGTTATATGGTTTGTGTAATATAAGAAAGAGTAGTTATGTGCACATATACATGGGGAAGTGTCTTAGGGTTTTTATTGCTATGAAGAGATAAAAGAAACATTTAATTGGGGTGGGTCACTTAGAACTTCAGAGGTTGAGTTCATTATCATCATGGGGGCATGGCGGCATGCAGGCAGATGTGGTCCTGAGGAACAGCTGGAATTCCTACTCTGTGCAGGCAACGGGAGGTAGACTGACTGTCACACTGAGGGAAGCTTGAGCAAAAGAAAACTCAAAGCCTACCTGCACAGTGACACACTTCCTCCAACAAGGCCACACTTTCTGAAAGTGTCACTCTCTTTAGAAAACATTTTCTTTCAAACCATCACATTTCACTCCCTGCCCCGCAAAGGCTTATAGCCATATCATAATGCAAAAAAAAATGCATTCATTTTAACTTCAAAAGTCCTCATAGTCCATAACAGTCTTAAACTTATTTCAAAATCCAAGATTTCTTCTGAGTCGCATGGCAATCTCTGAACTGTAATCACCTGTAAAAATCAAAATCAAAAAGCAAACCATATACTTCCAACATATAATTGCACAAGATATACATTACCATTCCAAAATGCAGGGAAGGAAGCATAGTGAGGAAATACTGGACCAAAGCAGGACCCAAAAACAAGCTAGGCAAACTCCAAGCTCTGCATTTCCATGTCTGATGTAAGAATGCTCTTCACACTTCCAACTCTGTTCAGCTTTGTTGACTGCAACACACTTCCTTGTCTGGTTCCACTCCCTGTTAGCAGCTCTCCTTGGCAGGTATCCCATAACTCCAGTATCTATAACATCTTGAGTTCTCCAAGGCAATCCAGACTTTATTTTTACAGCTTCACCCAATTGCCTCTCCATTTGGCTTTCATTCAAGGGCACCCCTGACGCATGCCTGGCCTCAATGGCTTATTTTGGGCATGGAGGCAAATTCTGTTTCTTCTATCCTCGAAAGCCAGAACAATGTGGCCAAAGCTGCCAAGTCTTACTGTTTGCTGGGGCTGGTCCATGACCCCCTTGTTCAGTTATATCATCACCAGCTTTTTGTTCTTCACTGCCTAAGTTTGGCTGTACTGAAACCTGTTCTGTAGAGCAAGCCAGCCTCAAACTCAGTGATTCACCAGCCTCTGCCTTCTGAGTGCTGGGATTTAAGGTGTGCCCTACCACACTGGGCACCAAGCTTTTCTTCAGTTCCTTTTCACAAGTTGGAAACTTAGATGGTTGGGATCTTGCCTTGAGGTCACTGTAAACAGAGGTGAAGTTTTCTGTCCTGACCACCTGTTTTCAAATACCCAGCAGCCACTTCCCTAATTATCACACAGAGGCTTATATTAATTATAAATGTTTGGCTGATGGCTCAGGCTTATCACTAATTAGTTTTCATATTTAAATCAACTCATTTCTATTAATCTATGTATTGCCACATGGCTGTGGCTTTAGGGGTCCTCTGGCACCTTGCTTATGGGGTAGCTGGCTTGTGTGTCTCTCAACTCCACCCCTATTTATCTGAGTCATGAGTTTGATTGTTCCGCCTAACCTTATCCTGTCTTTCTATAGGCCAAACAGCTGTATTATTAACCTATGAGAGCAACACATACTCACTATGTATAGAAGGATCATCCCAGAATAGGTCACCTCTCCCTTTATTCCATTTTTTAATCCAGTTATTTCCTTGAACACAGGTCTTAGCTCCATTCCACTTCCTGGTTTTCTTTTTCTTCTCAAAATTTACATTTTGTAATTTAACCTGCTCAGCTTATTATAAATAATAATATGCTTTTCTTTATAAATCTTTATTAGAGTTACCACTAAAAAGTACATGACATAATCTATAATAGACCCCTTTGAGATTTCTTCTGCCAATGGAATTAATCCAAAACTCTTTACTCTAGCCTCAGGCAGACTCTCTGGACTAGGACAAGGGTCAGCAACTTTCTCCTCCGAAACATCACAAGCTCTACTTATAGGCAACATACTAAATTTCTCTAAAATCTCTTGAGTCAGCCTCCAGCTGGCTGAGATGATCCAGATTCACAGACTGCTCCACTCTGGACTTGACCATAATCCTAAATTTTCTCTGGGTCCTCAGAAGATTACCAGAATTTCCAATCACCAGGAAGTAGTCTAGAGAACTACATCCATATTCCCCAAAAATGAATCATAGATGTTTGCCTTTGTTTAGAATATTGGTTACAAGTTGTTATGGATAATGTTCATAAAAAAAGCTAAAAAAAAAAGTAGATTAGATTTGGGGCTCTTGTTTTGAAAAGAAAAAAGGGGACATGGTATGGGACTAGGCTTTTGTACACTGTAAATATTTGGCACTTGTAATAAAATGCTGATTGGTAAGCAAGCAGGCAGGAAGTATAAGTGGAGCCACCAGATTAGGAAAATGCAGGGAAGAGGAAAGGCAAAGCACCAGATATCAGCCAGACATAAAGGAAGCAAAATGAGAACGTTGTACTGAAGAAAGGTACCAAGCAATGTGGCTAAGCATAAATAAAATTATGGGCTAATTTAAATGTAAGAACTAGTTAGTAATAAGCCTGAGCGGCTATCCCAGCAGTTACTATAATATTAAGCTTCTGAGTCAATTATTATTTATTTATTTATTTTTATTTTATAAGAATTGGTGTTTTGCCTGCATGTATAACTGCGTGAGGGTGTCAGATCATGGAATTACAGACAGTTGTTAGCTGCCATGTGGATGCTGGGAATCAAACTCAGGTCCTCCAGAAGAACAATCAGTTCTCTTAACCGCTGAGCCTTCTCTTCAGCCCCTGAGTCAATTATTTGGGAAGCAGCTGCTGGATACTTGAGAGTTTCTGCCAGGATAGAGACTTTGACTACAAGACGGACTATTACATTATTTTGTGAACCAGTTTCCAGGCTTTTCTTTGAGATGAGCTTCAAAGTGATGGAGCTCATGAAGAGAAACATGAAGATCCCATGGAGGGAAAAACACTTATTTTTCAGATTTTCAAAAATGGTAGTTTTTTTTTTATAGGTAGTGCTGGGGTGGTACCAAGAGGAAGATTTTTAGAATAGATTTGATAGGGTTAACATTCCACCTACTAGGGATAATCGCCTTTAAGCAGTAACAGCTATGTGCTGGGTGTTCAGTGTGGGCAACTCACCTACAGTCTTGTGGAGCATAATTAATACCCTCATGATTGTTTCCAAGGAGGAGCATTGAGGATGCTCATAAAAGAGAGAACACTACATGAACCTGAGCAGCCACAGAGGCTGCACAGAGAAGGTGTCACTTGCTAGTTTTCCAGAGAGAAGCATGCATGTGTTTTTATGGCAGGGAAGCTTTATTAAAGGACATGATGAAGGACTTCAGCTTATACTGGGAAAATCTGGGGAAGTATATTTGAATAGGTAGGTATAGTAGAAGACTGACAAGTATAGAAAGCAGAGAACTTCACCTTTCCCAGATTAAGGCAAAAGATCTGACTGCTATGCAGGATGGCCAGAGTGATCTTATTCTTGGTCCTCAAGTGAGTAGATAAAATATGGTGTATGCTCATTGCCAGAATGGCTAGGATTCCACTCACCTACGCAGGAGATGTGGCTTGGTTGGTAAGATGCTTGACTACGACTCCATATGAATATGTATATCTATCTATCTATCTATCTATCTATCTATCTATCTATCTATATCTCTATATCTGTCTGCCTCTTTTGCCTATGTGCCAGGGTTAAAGACCTATGCTACGGCCTGGCTATGGCATAAGTATTCATTTCACTAAAGACAGTTGAAAAACAGAATCATTAAAGAAACCCTGGCTTCTTAAAAAGTCATCTGGGAGCTCAGTAGTAGGCTCATTCCTTTCATCCCAGCGCTTGGGAGGCAGAAGCTGGGGGATCTCTGTGAAATCAAGGCTAGCCTGCTCTGTATAGTGGGTTCCAGCAGAGCCAGGTTTATTTAGAGAGATTCTGCATCAATATAGCAAACCAACTCAAACAAAACCCTCTTATTTTCCACAAATCATCCCATATATTGTAGTTACTGTTTCCAGTTGCTTCTTCTGGTTAATTTTGCATATAATCAGTTAGGTTTGTGCTACTTGCTTAGATGTCTTTTTTCTTAAGGGAGATATACCACATGTATGTAGAAGAATATGTGTGCCTTTCTCATGTTTACTTGGAATCGATCTACCTTTTGGTAACTTGACTCTGAGGCACCAAGAGCTTCTTTATCTATGAGACATATATTATAGCAGAGAGTAGCAAAGATGTATGTGGAGTTGGCAGATGAGGGAAGACAGACAACTGGGGAAGTGCTCTGTTGCATCTGCCATGAAAAGTCCAAGATGGACCTATAGTTCTGGATAGCCATGGCTATTGTAAGAGACAATCACAGTGTTCCATCCTGAGAGGAAAAAATCAACTGGATACTTTGGCGAAAGAGGTTGTGTCTTGTTATTGTGTGGCAGGGCTATGCAACACGATTCATTTCCATACTGAGGCTATGGGCTGCATCCAAATTCACTACAGCACTCTGGATGTTTTCTAAGAAATTAATTCCATGGACTATGAGGCCTGTAACCACTCTGGTGATTCTAACTTTTCTGGCATGATTTTACTGGCCAACAACACACATCAGTTTCATTTTCATCTTTTTGGATAAAAATACTTGGAACAGGAAAACAAATTCTGCCATGGTGCCTTTTAGGTGTTTGCAGTACAGTGACCCACATCTCCATTCTTATAACATCGTAAGTCCTCTAAAGTTAACATTCCTTAGAAGGTGGCTTCAGATCCCTGGGACGTGATGGAAGAAGCCAGATTCCCCTGAACTGTTAGTGTGACCTCATCCATTCTCCTACTATTGACAGCCTTCGGATCACAGTGAAATCGAGCCTGACTGGCAGGCTGATGAGTGGTACCTCAAACATAGGACATCATGTAGCGTAGGGCTCTAGACTCTAGTGCACACACTGGTATTTCACCCGAGCAAATTATTTAATATCTCTATGTTACTTTTCTATCTGTAAAATAAAAATGATGCTACCAAACAGGATTATCTTGAAAGTTAATGAGGTGATGTAAGACATGTATTTAGAACACCAATTGCCACTAAAGAAGTACTCAACAAATATCAGAGAATGGATTGTAGGCTGGAGGAAGGGCATGGGGCAATGCAGCATGGTGCAGGGCAGCTGACTGTTGTTAGAACACACCAAAGACTGACATCCAGGGTCCCATTTTGATTGATTCTAATTGATCAGACTGATCACTGTGTCCCTTTTGATTGGTTAGTTACTATGCTGTATGGTTTATCAAATATTGTTCATATCATTCCAGAGCTTAAGTCAGTCCTGAAATATTTGTGTATCCCAGAATATATAGAATGTCTGAGAAAAATGTGTTTTTTTGGACCCATAGCCTCAGAGATTACACTTTAGTTAATACAGGGCAGTCCAAGAATGTTTTCAAACATCACCTTAGGTCTGCGTTCAGACAAGTTGATTTAGGGGTTTGGGAGACATTCTATAAGTACAAGTAACTTTTAAGCCAAGAGCTCAATTCTAGCACCTTTAAGCAGGAAGATGGAGAGAACAGGATGAATCAAGAGCTCATTTTTTCCTTTCTGGATGGTAACAGCATGGCTAAAACCATAGAACTGTTGGGAGAAAAGTTCAGAGTCCTTAGCTAGAGTGGAGGACAGGCAGAAAGAGGTGGGCAAGGTCTCAGTACTAAAGGAACTGTAAAGCATGCATCTGCATTCTCTCATTAGGATAACAGGGAACCACGACATAAAGTATCGGAGCAGCAGCACAATAGGGTTGTACTCACACAGCACATCTCTGGTTCCTTAAGGGAATAGGGTAATGATGCCCGAGGCAGGAAGCTGTCAGTGAATCTTCCTGGAAAAGCTCTCAGTCTGTCTACTCTTGGGTTTGCTCCCAGTTCCTTGCTGATTTTTTTCTCACTATTTGATGGTTCCTTGACCTGAGCAACAGATCCAATCAAATTCTCATCTTCCTCCATGGCTGGTGTGCCTCCTGATGAGGCCTCTGACCTGGCAGAATGATGCTCAGCCAGGATTCCAGAAAATAGGAAGAAGCAGGTGATGTAGCTGAGCTATAAGGAAACTAATGTAAGGCTCTAGCTGTAAGGATTCCTGACACTTCACTTGGTGAACCCAACATGGTGCTGGGTGAAACAAAGATTCCTAGTATATAGTGGCCAGGCCACGTGGTGAAGTCAACATGGCTTCCTCAGGACGAGCCTCCTATGGAGGCACGCCCTTGGGCGTGGCTGCATAAACCCGTGCCCACCCTGTCTCTTAAAAAGATGCGCCACGTAGTCCTCTGCTTCTTCTTCTCCTCTACTGTTTCTCTGCTTCTGCGCCTGACAACTCTCCTAAATAAACTCTCATGTGGCCTTGGTAGTATGTGTGTGTCTTTTCTCATGTGTAAAACCAACATTAGCCCTCTTGTTTACCTCTCTGTGGCTACAACTATGGCAATAGTATTGTCTAGAAGAGCAGTGTGGACCATGTGTTCAGCTCATACTGCCTGGGAACAAACAGTGTATTTCCAGCAAAGAACCTCTCTGCATGCCTTGTGTGATGCAGCTTCTACTGATATAGAAGGAGTGTGATGAGGCTCTAACTATCATTGTTGAGGAGGGTTCATTTTTATCCATCTTTTGCATTCTCTTTCCTTTGTTTTTGCTTCCACTTTACTTTTGAAATATTTTCAAGCAGGGAAACAGGACAGGGTGCAGTTAGTTTTTCACTGGTTACTCACCTTCAAATATATATTAGGCAGACAAGCTACCTTGCTGTTCTTGGTTTATTTGGTCTAACTTTGTCAAAGTAAAGAAGTGATCCTTCTCTTTACAAAACTGTTGTAAAGTCACCCACAGCCGCGTTCCTCAGCGACAGTGGAAGGAACCAGGCACAGGCATGAAGTAAAGCACCCCTGCTTTGCTCTTCTGCGCTCTACCTTCCGGGGGTTCTGAGGTGCAGGATCTCTGAGGGCAAGAAACAGAGAAAGAGCATGAAGTAAGTTTCTAAAATAGTCATAATTTTCTAAGGTCATGTGTTAAAATCCTAGGATTAGTTTGCAGAAAACCATTTAATTATTAAAAGAAAGTTATGAGTAATATTCTTTCTCTTACCAGCTAACTATTTGTCAAGACTCAGCTGTACCCACTGATAATCAGGATTAGGAAGCACTGGCTATTAAGTGGGAACTATATATTTAATTGTTACTGCAAGAAAAATACAAATTACTGGTAAAAGCTGAAGAAACTGAAACAAAGTATCCCTTTTTCTTTTGTAAGAATGTGGATGCTAACCAAATGTATCCACATGGTTTCAATTAAGCCAAGGAATGTTAAATGTAAAGCTAAACTGATGAAAATAACCAAACTTTCTGACAAACCAATAAATTGGAGTCTAGAAATCATTGCCTGCCTGTACTGTATGGCAGCCAGAGAAACAGTGCTGGATCATCAATTTCTAGTTAATTTTTTTCGGTGAGTTTATACTTAGAAAGAAAGAAGGAATGCTAAGGGAGCCACTTCAGTTCTTTCAAGCCATAAGCAGAGAGTATACATTGGATGGAGACCCCTAGTCTTCACTGTATGCACTTGAGTTGATTGTTTATTCTTTTTGCCATTTCCTCACTGAAATTTTTGGAAACTTAAGACAGATTTCAGGGACCTCTCATGTCAACATTTTGGCAAATGAGCTGGTAGAATGCTAGTTAGTGAACTATTTTCCTAAACTTCTTGGAATCATTCCACAGCAGGCAATCCTTACTCCTTTATAATGATGTTTTAATTTCCTTCCTCTGAAATGTTTTATTTCTTCAAGTGACTGTCACATTAAGACAACCAGCTACCACAAAAATTATGAGTTTGGAGAAGAAAATTCTTGTTTTCTTGCCTAAATTAGGGTAAAATTACACAGTCAGAAACCTAACTCTGCACATTTCTGCTTATGTCAGAAATTTCCATTTTTAATACAAAAACTTATGTCTGAATAGGTCTTTTTATTTTGTGGGAATTGTCAGGATTTAAATATTTTAAGCCAAGAAAGGGAAGCAAAAGCCATCTGCACTGTGGTGACCTCCCTGTGACATGAAATTAGCATCCTTTGCTGAAAGATGACCTGGGAATGGAGCCTTCACATCCTGGTCCTCACTGTCCTGTAGGTTCAGAGTTTACCTGAGACTGTTGCCAAATATAAGGGAAAGTCTGTCAGAATGCTCCAGAGGGCCATTGTCCCAAGCTGGGCCAATGGGTTTAGCCAAAGTCCCATTTCAAAATTGATCAATACTATCTACATATGGTTCCCTGAAGATGCTGGAGAATAATTATTTTTAAAAATATGGTGGTCAATCAACACATCTTATCTGATTATCAGCCAACAGCTATAATTTCTTTTCAAAATTTACTTTGGGGCATTGCTACAAAATTGTCGGCTCCTTCTCCTCTTTGTCTTCATCTTTTTCTTGAGACCAGCTCTTTCTATGCTGCCCTAACTGCCCTAGAACTTACTATGTAGACCCAGATCTTTCAGATCCTGGGATTAAAGGTGTGTACTACCATACCCAACCCCTATGGTGCTTCTTAATCTAGGTTTCAACTCCTTTCTCAGTGTCAATCAAATTCACCTGAAATTTCAAAGTAATATACTATTAATTTACTTAAACAATATTTCAGTGTTTATTGCCTATTTAAATGACAACCAGAAGAGAAAATAATTATGTAAGTGTGGCACTAAAGAATCAAATTTAGGGCTTAATGCTCACATGCTAGGCAAGCACTCTATAACTGAGTTGCACCTCTCAACGGCCTCATATGCAAGTCTCATATACAGATAATTTAATTTTTCTTAAGTTTGCATTTGTAGCCACTTGTTTTTAGGTATAACTTCATACAAGCACTCAAGTAACATTACTGCTTCAGTTAAATAAGTGGGGCTGGGGTACCCTATTAACCACACACTTAAGACATTTACCATTCTAGTTTCATGTTATCTACACATTCAAGGAACTCAAAGCTCTTAGTATTGTTTAAATCAAAGATAAATATTTGAATGTCTGAATTCTGTGACAAGCTATTATCTCCAAGTTTAGTTGACCTATAAATATTGGTATAGTACCAAACCCTTTGCTGAGCTTTGGTGTGCAAGGATAAGGAACATTTCATAATTTCTGTGCTTGAATTTTTTTTAAAAGATTTATTTTTCACTTATAAGTGGACTTTAGACAAAAAGCAAGAAATACCCAAGCTGAAAACCAGAACCCCTGAAAGCTTGGGATCAGAAGGAATTTAAGAGAGATATCCAGAGATTCCCCTAGGAAGAGAAAATAGAGAAGATCACCTTAGCAAATTGGGATCATAATGGGTTGGGAACAAATCATGAGAGGAGATGGTTGAGTCAGAGGAGCAACAAAGAGAGATCGAGAAAAGAGATGGAGATCTTGATAGAGGAAGCCAATGTGGGGTGGGAAAGAGATTAGGTGCTAGGGAAACCCCCAAGGACTCATAGGATGTTCCTGGATAGGTCTCCAACCAATAGTGGAGGGGGTGCCTAAACAAGACTTCCCCTATAATCAAATGAAAGACCACCCTAAGTGTCTTTACAGAACCTACACCCAACAATGAATAGAGATGGAGGCAGTTTTTATGGCTGAGCACTGGGCAGAGCTCTTGGTCCAGCTGTGAGCGGGGGAAGAGAGTCTGTATGAGCAAGGGGATAGGGATTATGAGAAAAATTCCCACAATGATGGCTGGCTGGAGCTCTTGGGAGCTCACTGAATCAAGAACAGCCACTGGGGAACCATTGGGAAAAGGAGCTAGGCCCTCCAAGGGTAGGCAACTGTTGATTGACATGGGCAGTATGTGGAGCCTCAAGGGGTGGGATCAGACTGTGTTCCTGGATGTGGGCTGGCACTTTGGAACCCATTCCTTGCAGAGGAGCACTTAACCCAGTCTTGATATTGGGATGAGGAAATTGGACTGCCTGGAGTGGATGTTCTACGCTGAGCTGACCCATCTTGGGACTTCTTGCCCTTTTTGGGGAGGGGATGGGGGGATGGGGAGGAAGAGGCTGAAGGCTGACTGGGAGGGATTGGGAGGAGGGAAGGGAGGGTGAGCAGAAGGATATATGGATATAAATGACTTTTTTATAAATTAAAAAAATAATTAAAAAGTAATTTACCTAGAGGATAATGTTTTGAATAATACAAAATGGAAACTGAATAAAAAATGAAAGCCAAATTAATTCATTAAATATTTGGTTTTAAAAAATTAAGAAGAAAAGGTTTATTTTATTTTATGTGCATTAGTGTTTTGCTACGTTATGTGTATAGATACTCATGAGTATCTATATGTCATGTGTGTCTTGAAATTGGAATTATGGGTGGTGGTAGAGCACTCATGGATGCTGTGAATTGAACCTAGGTCCTCAGCAAGAACAATTGCTCCTAACAACTAAATTATCGGGGCTGGAGAGATGGCTCAT
This sequence comes from Sigmodon hispidus, assembly GCA_004025045.1. Taxonomy (NCBI): domain Eukaryota; kingdom Metazoa; phylum Chordata; class Mammalia; order Rodentia; family Cricetidae; genus Sigmodon; species Sigmodon hispidus. The sequence continues at coordinate 169,683 of PVIH01002067.1, forward strand.
CGGTTAAGAGCACCCTCTGCTCTTCCAGAGGACCCGGGTTCGATTCCCAGCACCCACATGGCAGCTCACAACTGTCTGTAGTTCCAGTTCCAGGCAAACACCAAGGCAAATAAATAAAGTTTAAAAAAAAAAAAAAAAAACTAAATTATCTCTCCAGCTATAATTTATGACTTTTAATAGGTCTCAACTATGATGATGATAATCATCCAAGTTGATAAATACACTTTCATAAATTCATTTATATGGTAATACAATCTCTAGATTGTGTTTCTAATGCTCTGTCTTAGCATTACTATGACAACTTGGGGAGGAAAGGGTTTTATTTGGCTTACAAATCCATATGATTGTTCATCATTGATGGAAGTCAGGGTACAAGCTCACACAGGGTGGGAAGGTGCAGGCAGAAGCTGATGTAGATGCTACAGAGGAATGATGCTAATTAGCTTGCTTCTCATGGTTTGCTCCTCCTGCTTTATATATATATATTGTTTGGTGATTTTAACATTATGCACCCCATCAAACTCAGTTATCAGTCTTCTCGGTTTCAAACCCACTCTTATGACC
>PVIH01002067.1:170346-204858 GCA_004025045.1 Sigmodon hispidus
TTTTTTTTTTTTTTTTTTTTTAAGTCCACCAATGAGTGAGTACATCCCCTGCTTATCTTTCTGGGATTGTGATATGTTGCTCAGGAGGCTATTCTTCAAATCCATCTATTTGCCTGCAAATTTTAGGATATCATTTTTTCTTACTGCTGAGTAGTATTCCATTGTGTAGATGTACCACAGTTTGTTAGTCCATTCTTCAGTTGAGGGGCATCTTGGTTGTTTCCAGGTACTTGCTATTATGAATAATGCTGCTATGAACATAGTTGAGCTAATGCTTTTGAGGTGTGAATGTGTGTGTCTTTAGGGTATATGTCTAAAAGTGGTATTGCTGGATCCTTGGGTAGATTGATTCCCAGTTTTCTGAGAAACCACCATACTGCATTCTAGAGTAGCTGAACAAGTTTACACTCTCACCAACAATGGAGGAGTGTTCCCCTCACTCCGAATCCTCTCCAGCATAGGCTGTCATCTGTGTTTTTAATTTTAGCCATTTTGACAGGTGTAAGGTGGTATCTCAAAGTTGTTTTGATTTGCATTTCTCTGATGGCTAAAGATGTTGAGCACTTTTTCAAGTGCCTTTCAGCCATTTGTAATTCTTCTGCTGAGAATTCTCTTTTTAGTTCTGAACCCTATTTTTCATTTGGAGTATTAAGGGTTTTGGGCTCTAGTTTCTTGAGTTCTGTATATATTTTAGAGATAAATCCTCTGTCACTTGCAGTGTTGGTAAAAATCTTTTCGCAATCTGTAGGCTGTCATTTTGTCTTATCAACTGTGTCCTTGGCCTTACAGAAGCTTCTCATTTTCAGGAGGTCCCACTTATTGATTGTTGTTCTTAGTATCTATGCTACTGGTGTTATATTTAGGAAGTGGTCACCTGTGCCAATGCATTGGAGGGTATTTCCCACTTTCTCTACTATCAAGTTCAATGTAGTTGGGTTTATGTTGAGGTCTTTGATCCACTTGGATTTGAGTTTTGTGCAGGATGATAGGTTTGGATCTATTTGCATTTTCTACACGCTACCATCCAGTTATGCCAACACCATTTGTTGAATATATTATCTTTCTTAAATATTAAATATTTTTGACCTCTTTATCAAAAATCAGGTGTTCATAGATGTATGGGTGAATGTTGGGTCTTGGATTTGATTCCTTTGATCCACAAATCTCTTTTTATGCCAATACCAAGGTCTTTTTTATTACTGTAGCTCTATAGTGTAATTTGAAGTCAGGGATGGTAATGCTTCCTGAGGTTCTTTTGATGAGCAAAATTGTTTTGGCAATCCTGGCTTTCCTGTTATTCCAAATGAAATTGAGTATTGTTCTTTCAAGGTCTGTAAAAAATTGTGTTGGGATTTTGATGGGAAGTGCATTGAATCTGTAGATCGCTTTTGGTAGAATTGCCATTTTCACTATGTTGATCCTACCTATTCAGGAACATGGGAGATCTTGCCATTTTCTGATATTCTCTTCAATTTTTTTCTTCAGAGATTTAAAGTTTTTGTCAAACAGATCTGATACTTCTTTGGTTATAGTTACTCCAAGGTATTTAATGCTATTTTCAACTATCATAAAAGTTAATGTTTCCCTTATTTCTTTTTCAGCTTCTTTGTCTTTAGTGTATAGGAGGGCTACTGATTTCTTTGAGTTAATCTTGTATCCTGCTACATTGCTGAAGGTGTTTATCAGCTGTAGAAGTTCCCCGGTAGAATTTTGTGGGTCACTTATGTATACAATCATATCATCTGCAAACAGAGATAGTTTCATTTATTCTTTTCCAATTTCTATCTCGTTAATCTCCTTTCATTCTCTTATTGCTTTAGCTAAAACTTAGAAAACTATGTTGAATAGATAAGAGGAGAGGGGACAGCCTTGTCTAGTTCCTGATTTTAGTGGGATTGCTTTGATTTTTTTCTCCATTTAGTTTAATAGAATGTAAACCACCTTCCCAAGGATGGCACCATCCACAATGGGCTGGGCCCTTCCAAATCAACCACTAATTAAGAAAATGCTTTACAGACTTGTTCTCAATTTTGATTCCCTCCTCTCCAACTTGGTTCAAGTTGACATAAAATCAGCCAGTACTTGCTCTTAATTTATTTAGTATCTAATGTAAGATTGTAGTAGGACTATGTTCTCATACTTTGTTAATATTTGTTCCTCCTACTGGTTTAATAAAAAGCTGACTAACCAGAAGGCAGACAGGAAGTGCCGGTGGGGCTACCAAGCTAAGAAAACTGTGGGAATGGGAAGGGCAGAGCAGTGATGCCACCAGAGACACCAACAGACCCAGAGGAAAGAAGCCAGGATGCTGCTCTGAGAAAAGGTACTGACTCACGGCTAAACAAGATAAGAATCATGGGTTAGTTTAAGAGTAAAGAGTTAGCAAGTTATATGCCTGGGCCATAGGTCAGTCAGCGTGAAATTAATATAAGCCTTCTGTGTGTTTCTTTGGGATGGCTGGTCAAGATCCTGGGGCTAGTCCGTGCCAAATCTTATTGCTACATATGATAGATACTGAACAGGGCTTAAAAAAGTATTGTGGTTCGTGATCATGATTTTCATCTAAAAATTCATCTTGAAAAACTTTATCAAGAGCTTTGATGTAATCAGGGTTGACTGTTCCTGTTGATTTGGAAATGTTGGCTATATACAGACAGGGACTGTAGAGAGCAAACCTGGCTATTAAGTGTAAGGTGGCAACTAAAGATTTCTGATTCTAATTCTGTATTCAGACATTCCCCAAATTTACCTTTCTTTCTTCAAGGTTATGGTCATGTGCTTCAGTCTTTTGATTTCTTCATTGTGTTTCTATTTCTCATCCATACTCTCTTTAGTTTTTTTTTTATCTACTCCTGCCATTCATTCCTTTACAGTACTGTTTTATTTTCAACTAAATACTTGGTATTTGGTTAATTTTTTTGTCCATTTCAACAGTACCGTTTTCAGAAATGGCAGTAATATCTGATGATTATGATGGACATGCTACTTAAAAACCATTATACTTTACCGCTCTTATTACATTTACTTTCTCTAAACATTCCTAAGATGACTTTTTACTATATCTAAAAGGAATTGCCACACGGAATAGAAAGTAAGCAACTTTGTGATGGTCAGCCACTGAGCTAGCCCTCCATTACAATGTCATGTGGCTGTTTTAATAAAACACAAGTAACATTCAGAATTAGGAGTCATTTATTATAAAGAGCCAATTATGTATACACACAGGCTCTTTAATAATAATTTTTTATTTAACAGATAAGTGCTTGAGAATTTACTATATTGTATAATACATGGAAGATGACATTTGGTCTAATATATTGGGAAAATGCATTGAATGTAAAATGCCTCAGAAAGTTCTTTGAGCCTTATTTCACCAAAATAATTGTGGGAAAGTTTTTTATACCCCAGAATCTATAGATAATGAACAACAAAACAACGTGTGAAATTTAAAGATAAGAATATTTTCAATACTTTGATTTGATTTTTCTAAGCACAGTATAGAATAAAGCAGAAGTTATAAGGAAAAACATACATTTCCTTTTCTTTTTGTCTTTTTCCTGCTTATGAGTCATTATAATACACAACAAACACAACTGTGTAACTATGTAATAATTTGTATTGTTTTAGAATTTTAATGTGGATATGAAAATTAATGGACTGGATAAGTGCAATTCATATAGTAACACCAACTCACCTGTTATTTGTTATCAGGAAATTGTGTTACTGATGTCTGGTGGGTTCCTTTCTGTCTTTCACCATGAATCACTTTCCAGTTTCTGTTGCTCAAATTCTAATTGGTCTATAACAAAAACCTGGGATAAAGGCTAAGAAATCAGAGAAAAACAAGCCACAGCCACTTCTAACCTCAGCAACTCCTCAGTGAAAGGGGAAGATTCTGTCTCCATGAACACTCAGGCTGAATGCTTCTTTTTTTAAAATTATGAATAAAGAAGTCACATTTTCTATCCTTGTATATCCTTATTCAAGGTCCCTTCCCCCTCCCACCACATCAGGTCATTCTCTCTTCTCCACATCTCCCCATCCCCGCCATGGACAGGCGATCCCAAGGTCCCAAGGTCCCAATATTGCTTAGTTCAGCCTCCCCTCCTGGTAAATCCAGTTTTCTGCCCCCAACCTCAAGACTGAGTCAGGTGTTCCTCTAGAGGGAGTGGGATCCAAGGAGTCAGTCCAAGGTGTTTCTGATCCCAAGCTGTTCAGTGGTTGTGGTTTGCGGCTTGGGCATGCTTTGCTTTTTTTTTTTTTTTTTTCTTTCTTTGTTTTTTTAGAGTCCACTAATGAGTGAGTACATCCCCTGCTTATCTTTCTGAGTTTGTGAAACGATGGTCAGGAGGATAGTCTCCAAGTCCATCCATTTGCATCATTTGAAAGGGAAGAGGTTGAATTCTCGTCTCCTTCTGCCTTATCTTCTTTTCTCTGTCCAGCCATATCACTTCCTATCTCACCCTTCCTAGTGCTGGGATTAAAGGCGTGTGCCACCACTGCCTGACCTGCTATGGCTAACTTTGAGAGTGGCTCTGTCCTTGGATCTTTAGGCAAGCTTTACTTGTTTAGAGCACAAACAATGTATCACCACAAGTTTCTGCTAACTTTCTAAAGAGATCAGAAAGCAACTTGAAAAAACTTTTTAGTTCTAATTTATGCTAGGTCATTACCCATATTCCATCTCCACAATTAACATTGCAATCCTCTCAAATTTAACAATAATTATGGTGGTGTGGTTTGAGTATGACCATCCCCAGTTGTTTCAGTGTTTGAACACTTGGTCCTAACTAGTGGTGCTGTTTTTGAAGACCATGGAGCCTTAGGAAGAGGAGTCAGTGGAGGAACTAAACCACTAGAGGTGGGCTTCGAGGATCTAGAAAGTGGTCCCACTTGTTGTCCTCTCTCTGCTTTCTGAATGAGGCCACAATGTGTCCAGTCACTTCACATACTGGCCACCATGCCTTTTATATCATGGTGAGACTTTTTAAATGGTGATCCAAATCAACTTCACTTCCTTTAAGTTGTTTTGGTGAGATATGTTATCACAGCAATGAGGAAGGTAACAGAAATGATAGTAAAAACAACCACAGCAACACTAATAATAATATATTTTAAAGATATCCTCTTAGTAATTCATGCATATGTCTGTGCTGTATGTTCTAGTATTATTCTATATCTTTATTTTATACACCAAGATGTTTCCAAAACTCATCATCTGTTATAGCTCTGACATGGTTTTAATAACTCTTAATGAGCCTTCTTTGGAACATTCCCCTCTGACATTTTGGAATTTGTAATGTATGAATAACATTATGATAAGTAGTATGTACATAAATTCAAAGCCAGTGCCAAAATCATTATTGTTTTAATAACTTTATGGAATGTGTATATATATAGTGCATGTGAATATATGCTCATATGAACAAGTATCCAAATATAGTGTGTAGAGTGTACAATAAACATACTATAGAATTACTAAAGCTGAATTAGATACTTAAGATGCTGTTTCTTTTATTACATAGCATCAGAAAAACATTTTTATGTTGTAACAGATTAAAAATTTGGAGAGGTATTAATGTGGTATGGTGGCCTCTATATTTAGTTAGAAACCCATGGGACCTTGGGGCAGAATTTTAGAAAATAGTTTTGTGCATGCAACTTTTTCCTTTGGGGCTGTAATAAAGGATATTTTGTTAGTAGATAAGTTTATTTAAATCTCTTCCTGTGCTTCAGAAAAACTAGGCTTTTTCTTCTAAGTAATATTTCTCCCATCATTCTAAAGTCCAAAGTTTTGGAAGGAATATTTAGACCCTTGATGTTGTGGCTGTGGTGGTATATATCACTCACTGAGCAGAACTCAGGGGCTTTCATTTCCCGTTATGGGAAATACAATCTGGCGGAGATGGAGAATGTTCTTTAGAGAGCAATGTTTGTGGGTCACTTCAAAGTTGTGCATGCTTACACAGAGCTCCTCAAGGAACGTTTGTGAGCATCAGCATTCCTGTTTCATTTTTAGGTCAGAAATGTGCATTTCTCCTCCTCATTGACCCCTCCTTCCTGTTTCTCTGGTAGCTTTGCTGATTCAAAATGCCTCCCTCAGGATGTAGTATAGAGGCCAGGGACATGATGCCAAACAAGCAGCCTGATTATGAGTGATTGAGACCCCTGGGTATATTTCTGTACTTTACCAGAAGTTTGATAACTAAAGGCTATAAACTTGGAATAGTGAGTCTAACTCCCTCTAGACTCTTTGGTTCAGAATTCAACTTCCACACAGTTTTATAGAAAAGAACAATGGCTTGGATTTTAGGGGGAAAATGAGTTTTGTTGCTTTAGATATATCATAATAATGATATTTTCCAATGTTGAGAAGCTATGATAGAAGAGAAGTTGATAGAATTCTTATTTCCAAATTAATTTTTAGAATTGGCTTTCTCCATGTATAGCACATAACAACTCAAATACCATATTCAGGATGAAGATATCTATCACACAAAACTCAGTTAGATCTATGTATAAATCCATGCAAAATGAGTTCTAAACAAACACAAAGCAAAATGGCAAGTATGTAGCAAATGCTGTCATAGAGTCTATTAATTTGTATGTTAGTCTACATTTTTTAAAAAGTTTAACAAACTCTAGAGCAGATTAGGTATCTTGCCTTGAGCTATGTGCTGAGGGTAAAACAGGTGGCTTCTGTAGTGAAGAAGCATAGAGTGTGGAGCAGTGTTGTAGTGTTTTTCTATAAACACATGCTATACCATCTTCTGCTGCATTCATTATGATTATATTAGATCTTGTAATAAAAAAGATTATGAGTTTTGAAGTATACAATCTTAGATCTACTAAGTAAACTGTAGAATATAAATAATTAATAATGCAAGAAAGTGCCCTGCACTCAAATAAGTTTGAAAATGCTTTATTAGGCAAAGTCAAGGAGGATTTCCTCCATGACCCTACAGGAGAAGGGTTGTATTCAGCATCTATCAAACTTATCTAACCTCAGAACCTTCCCCTTAAATGTCTCACAGATTCCAGTTGAACACAATTTTATTTTAAAGAGATATTGACCATTTTAAAACTTTATTATGTATATTTTGTAAATGCCTTGACTTCAAAACTGAAGTAAAAAGATATGTTACTTTGGAAAAAAAAAGAGTTAGCTAGTAACAAGCCTGAGCTATTGGTCAAGCATTTATAATTAATATTTAGTTTCTGCATTGGTTATTTGAATAAATTTTTTCCAGGTTGGTTAAAATGATGTATTTCTTAACCACTTAACCAGAGCTCAGTGGTTCCCAACTTTTTTTTTCTTTCTTTTTTAAAAAAGATTTATTTATTATGTATACAGTGTTCTGCTTGCAGGCCGGAAGAGGGCACCAGATCTCATCATAGATGGTTGTGAGCCACCATGTGGTTTCTGGGAATTGAACTCAGCACCTCTGGAAGAACAGCCAGTGCTGTTAACTGCTGAGCCATCTCTTCAGCTCGGTTCCCAATTTTTCTAATGTTGCAACCTTGTAATACAGTTCCTCACATTGTGGTATCTTTCAATAATAACATTATTTTGTTGCTACTGTATTACTGTAATTTTGCTTGTTATGAATCATAATGTCAATATCCATGTTTTCCAAAGGTCTTAAGTGACCCCTGTGAAAGGATTGTTGGGCCCCACAGGGTCACAACCCACAGGGTAAGATTCATTGTCATATCTGGTGTTTTCTTTCTGAGTCTGAATAAAGGAATAAATAAGATCTGTTATAAGGACACTAATTATATACATGAGGGTACAACATTCATTCTCTGCTTACTTCCTCTATCACATTGGAGATTTACTTCCAACATAATAATTCTGAGGGAATCATAGGTATCTTTCTTGAACTGCCTACTTAATATAATAAATCTAGACCCTTTATATTTCCTGTCCTCACCCACGCTCTTTCACTCTATGCATTTGGTACCCTGTAATTAGACTTTGTATATGAATACCCTTAGAAGTCAGTTTTTTCCCATTACTGTTCCCAGTGCATAGACATGTTTTGGTATATAACAGGAATTTTAGCTATATAAGAGTTATAATAAAAATGAAATCAGTTTGCTGTGATATAATAAAATTGTAGCATTCATATTGGATAGGACATCTGGGAAGTTTTTTTATATTGACCACAGAGCATTCTAGATTCCACTCCAGTGATAAGCCAATGGTAATTTTCAACTGTTGTTTAAGTATTTTAGGAAATACTGGTTTCAGTGGAAACATTACCTATGGGAAGTAACCTACATTTGTAGTAAATTAATCAAGTACTAATGTGTGTGAGGAGGTCTTAACATGGATTATCAGTGATTATCAACTTCTCAACAGTGTTATTCTGGCTATAAATATGTCCCATTTTTCATAGTCAATGATTTAATTACAGGCAGTATAGTCAAATGGAAAAAACCAGAAATGTTAAGTCAGAAAGCTCATCAGTTGTATTGACCTTAGGCAACTTATTTAATCTTTGGGGGGTACTTTCTTCCCTTGAAAAATTGTAACCACAGTAAGTGAATTGTGACAATTAGATGAAATCTATAAAACTTATGGAGAGCAGGTACTGTTTTGTTCATTGTTATATTCTCAGTGAGTATCAAGTGTGAATATTGAGTGTCACATAGTATGCTTAGTAAAACAAATATTTGATGAAAGAAATAAAGAATGAATCATGTGTGTGGAGCATATAGAACAGTGCCTGGCAGAATGTAGGTACTCAATATGTGATAAATGTTGTGTTAGTTATTAATAAATTACGTGCATTTCTTCAATTATACAAAGCACAGAGAGATTCAAGAACACCCAGTGGATTACAGCTGACTTGGGTTTATTCCTCTTTGGATAAAATTGCAGGTGTGTGTTTTAACACTAGAATTAGAAAGTGCTTTCACTGACTTTCCAGTTGATGAAAAGAACCATTCAACCCCCAAACTATAGCTGTAGCTAAAATAGAAGTTGCAATAAATTTCAGTTCATAGTAATGTCAAAACACAGTTTCTTCGGCTTTGCTACAAATCTATGGTAGAATTACAAGTAAGTGGTCTTAATGCTTTCAGCCAAATTGTTTACCTTGCATAGTGCTATTAAGGTGAAACCCAGTGGTAGCAATTACCCAGACCTCTGTAGATAAGTTTCTTGGCTACTATAACAACGATACCCATATTTATCTCTGAATACAGAAGATTTAAAAGCAGAGAAACAGGAATTCTTGTCCCAGTTTTTCAGGAGAGTTGAATTATTTTACTAAATTTCTGGCCTAGTACTAGTGAATTTTAAAATGCATGCCTTGGGCTGGCAAGATAAACTTAGCTTGTAAAGACACTTGTTGCCAAGACTGTGACCTAGTTTGAACCCACAACTCATGGTATGAGAAGAAAATCAACTCCTACAAATTGTCTTCTGACCACATGCATACTGTGTGCCCTGGAGATCACACACACACACACACACACACACACACACACACACGTAAATATATAAATGTAAAAAAACTTTAAAAGTGTTCTTTCTTATTTACAAATGTAATCTAAGGGGGCTGAAGAGATGGCTCAGTGGTTAAGAGCGCCGTCTGCTCTTCCAGAGGACCCAGGTTCAATTCTCAGCACCCACATGGCAGCTAACAACTGTCTGTAGTTCCAGTTCCAAGCAAACACCAAGGCAAATAAATAAATGAAGTTTAAAAAAAAAAAAAAAACAAAAAAAACCAAATGTAATCTAAGAAGACAAATACTGTTCAGAGATATTTGTAAATTCAGAATATTTGTGTCCCTCCCAAATTAATGTGTTGGAATTTCTATTTACTTATGTGTTACTTACCATACAGGATGGAATTAGGAGATGAAACATTTATGAGATTATTATACCATTAGGTCAGAGCTCTTGTACATAAAATTAACACTTTTGTAAAAGGTAGACCAGATAACTACTTCTCCATTCTCCTCTTCTACATCATAAGGATACAGACCCATGCCATGAGACAAGACATGGGTTCTCACTGAATATTTAGTCTACCTTGATCTTGTACTTCCTAGCTTTCAGAACTGTAGGGAATACATTTTTATTGTGCACTAGCTATGAAGCTCTGGCATACTGTTACAGTAATACAAATAGACTAAAGCAGAGACTTGGTTGCAAGCAAATGGGGATGGTTTTAAGAAGACAAAAGGCATATGTATACAAGCAACAATAGTATGTGTATTGAGGTTTGAGTGAACTGCTGGAACAGAAAAGTAGAAAACCATCAGAAAGATAACTTCCACAGTCCACTCACTTGCACATAATGTTCCCCCAGTCATATGCTTTGCTTCCTTTTGCTGGCATTCTCCTGCAGCAGTTCTGTAGGTCCATTAACACATCATGTCTTCAGTTTGTAGTCTTAGCTGACAGTCTAGTGACTTCACAGGTGAACGGTGGAGACTCAGTTTTTAAACTACATGTTGTTTATTCAGTCGGTCCTTCGAGAAATTTGCCTCGAGAATGTAGGAGGGAGCTGAGTCTCTACAGAGTTAGCCTGGGGGAAAAGTAACAGACCAATGAAAGAACTTACTTTTATGGTTCTTATTGTTTGAGAATTTATACATGAATATAGTGTGTTTTGAAAAAACCCATCCCCCATTCCATTCCTTGTAACTATTTCTATAACCCTCACCACTTTCCCCTCTCAACTCCATATACCCTCTTTACAAACCCCCAGAGTTTACTTAGTGCTGCTAGTGTGTGCCTGGGTTTAGAACCATCCACTGGAGCATAGGTAGTCAGCCTATCAGGGGCTGCATCTGAACAAAAAACTGACTCTCTCTTTCTCCTAGCAGCCATTAGTGGCCAATAGCTCCTTGTAAAGTCTAGTTAAAGTCCTCCGCCATTGGAGATTAAAAACTACCATGTGAAATAAGTCAAACATCTATATGCTTTCCTTACTACGTTGATTTTTACGTGGGATTGATGACTATTTGTGTATTGATGACTTATCAAGGATAGCTGAACTCATAAGGGTATGTGATTCAAAGGAGGCTTCATTCAGCATTCTAAGGGTTTCATTTGTTTATAGTGCCAGAACATGGCCCTGTGTTAGTGATACCCACTCACATAACTTTTAACTCTTTCATCTGAAGTTGAAAAGAAGCATATCATTTAGGCAAACAGAAAACAACCCACCCACCCAAAAACAAAGCACACAAAGCCAAGGAAACTAAACAAAACAAATAAACAACCCTCCCCAAGTTCACAAACAAAACAAAATAAAAACCCAAAATAAAATGAAGTATTTAGACCTTCAGAAAAACAGAAAAAGAGAGCTTGTTCATAAAAATTTTTAAATGTGTATTTGGTCTATGAGGTACACATTCTATGTCAAAATGTTTTCTTTAAGTTTATGTGTATGTATTTTGTGTATCATTATCAAAAAGAAATACATTTCGGCTGGAGAGATGACTCAGTGACTAAGAGTGTACTGGGCTTCCAGAACACCTGAGCTTGGATTTGCCACTATGTCAGGTAGTTCACAACCTCGTGGAACTTCTTCAGTGGAATCCAATACCTCTGGCCTTTGTGGATCACCACACAAATGCATATACACCCTCACACATGCACTTACAGTCACATACACGCATATATCTCCCCCACATACACACAGTTAAAATCACAATAAATCTTTTTTACTAATCACCATACATTTTATTTTTAATTTAAAAAGTTTTTCATTTCTTTTATTGAGAATATATTTCTTTCATGCAATATATTCTGATTGCAGTTTCCCTCCCTGATCCCTCCAGCATCCTCTCCAGCTCCTCTCTCATTCAAATCTATACTCTTTCTTCCTCTTGTTAAAAACAGACAGGCATCTAAATAAGACAAACCTTAAAAGAGAGCACATTAACTATTACTACATGATATTTTTACTACCTGATCAACTTTTCAGCTTTGAATGGATTCTAATAGAGGGTCCAGCCTTCTGCAGGTCAGGGAGACTGGGAACAAGAAGCAGAGACAATGAGAAAAACACACAAACCTTTTTCTGAGAGATAAAGCTTCCTTGTCTTCTTATTTTTTTCTGTTGCTTGTTCTTTTCTATTTCTTTTTGGTTCTGTCCTTCTACCCCAATATTTCTCTTCTTTCTCTCTCCTGATGACTTTCTTCTCTCCTCTTTATCTTTTCCCTTACAGCTTGTACACCCCAGCAAAATCTTTCAAGCAATATAAAAATTACAATGTGGTTACATTCTATTTTTTAAGAGAATGACTACAATGAATACAAGTTTTTTAAAAAAGTGTTTCCCATTTTTCTTTCATGATTAAACATTTTCCATATTACAGGTGAAAAACAAGTTGTTCCCAAGATCCCACATATAGTTAAACATTTATCTTTTAGTCTTCTCATAGATAAAGGCCTCTCAGGAAAAACTGTTTACATAGGCAATAGTGTTTCTAATTGCCAGAAAAACAAGTTATGAGTTTCACTCTTTATATTTTAGAGTCCTGTTCAATTATATTAACCATCCAGTTCTTTGTTTTCTAGTTACATGAAGTCAATTGCTTAATGCTGTTTTGGAAACAGATATGATGACACCAAGGCCCATGAACATATTTTCCAATATCAAAAAGAGCTTGAGCTAACTTTTGGAACTCCACAGTTTTCCTTAATCATGAACCTAAGCCATAGCCTGTACAACTCCTCAAGAGAAACTCATAAGTCTCAGCTGCATCAAACTTCTTTGACCCTATTTTATATTCTCTGTAGCCCCTGCTTTATCAGGGGTCGGGGCAACACTACATCCTATCTTTACTTATATTAGCTTTCCCACTAAACTAACCTGTATCATAATCCCTAATTACATTTGTTTAAATCTCTTAATCATCAAAATTCTATTTAACACTATTATTGCATAAAATAATTACTTCAGTTAACAGTACAACTTAAGAGGTAATCGTCTTCATAATAGTCCATAGGTAAAAATGTGCAGTAGAATGGGATATTTTTATGAGATAATTACAGTACAATAAAGGCAGTGGGGAAGCCCCCACACCCATTCACACCATGCCAGATACCAAAGAAAACTGGCAGTCACAAACATGTAAAGGCACAGAAGTAAGCAAGAGACATTCTAGAGCCTAAGCCCTCACAGCCTTGACAATTTGAGATTCACCCTCCAGTGACTTGCTTTCTGGTTGACCTAATTCATGAAGTCCATTTGCTACCTGCTGTAGTGGGATTATGGGATGTTGTAAATATTTGTTCTGCCTACTAGTTTAATAAAACGCTGATTGGCCAAAAAAGAGACAGGAAGTGTGGGCAGGGTTACCAAACTAAGAAAACTGTTGAGCACAGGAAGAGCAGAGACAGATGCCACAGGGATGCAACACAGACACTGCAGAGATTCCAGGAGACAACACAGAGGAAAGAGGCTGAAATGTTGCTCTTTGAAAAAGTATCCAGCTGCATGGCTGAATAGGCTAAGAGAGATGGGTTAATTTAAGAATAAAGAGCTAGCAAGTTATATGCCTGGGCCCTAGGTCAACCAGCATAAAATAATATAAGCCTGTGTGTGATTATTGAGGCTAAGTGGGGCTGAGAGTGGGACTGAACTTCTGGTCCAGGCCTGGAAAGTCCGGGCCAGAACCTATTACAACAACCTGCTGCTCTTCTGACATGGACACCTGGCATATCCCAGTGTGTTTTGATAACCTGTGTACTTTGAAGTCCCTTTTGCTCTTTATTAATGCCCTTCTCAAGCTTCCTTTCCCTCCTTCTTTGTTTCTTCCTTTGTCTCTCTCTTCCTTTCTGGGAAGGGTTTTCATGAATTCCAAATTGACTTTGAACTCACTATCTTCCTTGTGTATGTGTTACTATGCCCAGTTTATTCAGTGCTGGGGACTGAACCCAAAACTTCATGGAAGCTGGGCATTCTACCATTTGAGACACATCCATAAATCATCACCTACATTTTGCACTCATTTAACTCATTTTTCTATCGGCCAACTTTGATATCCAACTAGAATTTATTTGAAGTTTTGCTTTTGAAACTAGCTGATTATTTTCATTTCTGATTTATTTTTGTTCCACCAAGCATAAATATTCTTTTTTTTTTTTTTTAAAAAAAAAGCTTTATTTATTTATTTATTTATTTGCCTTGGTGTTTGCCTGGAACTGGAACTACAGACAGTTGTTAGATGCCATGTGGGTGCTGGGAATCGAACCCGGGTCCTCTGGAAGAGCAGACGGTGCTCTTAACCGCTGAGCCATCTCTCCAGCCCCTGCATAAATATTCTTAATACTTTCATTTATTAAACATAATTAACAATTTATAAAGAGCTTTCATATGAAGCAAAATTGATTTCAGGACTTACCCAATGATTGTATATAGTTCCATGTAAGTTTAATCATTGCAGATTTAGAATGGATTTTAATATACTTAATTATCTTAATCCTCATATCAATTGCTCCTTTTTATCCCCAAGGAAATGTGAGAATCTTTTTTTATCTATTGCATAAGCAATATTACATTGATAATTTCATTTAGAAATTTCCTAAAACTATATTTTGTTATATCTATTTTTCTATTTTTATGGAATACTGGATGAAACATTGTGTGTTTATTCATTAACAAATATTCTAAATTCTGTCCTAAGATGAAGACCTAGAAAGCCACAATTCTATATGATGATTATTATGCTCCTTTCTCTCCCTAGATCCACTCTCATTACCTTAATGGAATTGGACTTGCCATGAGGCCATTAGTTTTACTTTTATCAAAAATACCACTATTGGGGCTGGAGAGATGGCTCAGCGGTTGAGAGCACTGTCTGCTCTTCCAGAGGACCCGGGTTCGATTCCCAGCACCCACATGGCAGCTAACAACTGTCTGTAGTTCCAGTTCCAGGCAAACACCAAGGCAAATAAATAAATAAAGATTTTTTTAAAAAAAATACCACTATTAAATTTGCTGCTGACTACACTGAGGATGTTGGATACATTATAGGGAAGAGCTTGTGAGGACTTATAGACATTCATGTTTCTAGTCTGGTATACTATGGGGTTGCTTTTCGCAAATAGCTGCATTTTAATCTTATGAATACTGTAATAAATTGCTTGAGTTAATATGTTTATAGTTTGAAATCAGAGGACCAAATTTGTGACTTGCAGATACACATATAGAACCTGTCTCATCCATATCTTCTCCCAACTTTCAATGAGCATTAATTAACAAACAATCCAAAATTCTCCTCTGTTCTATAGTCTTCAACTTGTACCCAAATGGTAATTGTGCTGTCAAACTGTTGCTTTAACTGGCTTATTTGAGATTTTTCTTTCTAAATATTGCAAACTCACTATAAACTGAAGGCATGGTTTCAGGGAGCTGTAAAGGATGCAGGGAATACCCACTTTGGTAATAATGAGCTGCAGTCTCAGATTTTAAAGGGACTGTGAGTTTGGCTTTGTTCTGTCTGGAACAGGAGTGCTGTAAACACTTGGAAATCACCACATCCAGGCCTAGGCTCCCTTTGCGCCATCTCATCCTATAAACTTTCACTCCTGCCCTTCAAAATATGAGAGAACTGACCTCATTACTATTTATAGAGACTTTGCTTCCACAAAAGCTCAGAGCTCTTCAGGGGCTCTTAGTATTACAGCATCCACGGCAAGACCTTAAGGCAGTGTGTTATTACATATTCTAAAATATCTTGTAAAGAGGAGTTGAAGCACATTCACTCTCTATGTAAGGTGAGCTCTGTATCTCAATAAACAGCTTCATGTAAGAGAAGAACATTCTCAACAGGCTGGGTAAAGCCTGCTGACATCTTGTAGACTATTTTGTTCCCCAAATCCATCTATCCAGAACACAAGGGACAGAGCCTGTGTTTTTTTCCTTTAGGCCTTCGGTTTTGATGTGCAGTTTCCTTAAAAAGTTAGCTCTTTCATTGTTGTTCATGTTTCTGTAAAATCCAGGTCTGTGACCAGAAACTTCTGGAATTCTCCTTTCTCTTGGTATTCTGTAGTAAGCTGTCAATTTTTTTCTTTGAATGTATTTAAGAGCACATGTGTATGCAGGTGTGTGTGACATAGATGCCTCTGTATGCACAGGCATGTAGAAGGTCTGAGGTTGATATTAACAATCTTTTGTTTAAAGATTTATTATTTTTGAATTATATGCATGTGACTATGTAGAATATGTGCATGTAAAGGCAAGTGTTCATGAAGCCAGAGAAAAAAGCAGTTCCTGAAGGTGTAGTTTTCAGGTGGTTGCTGCGAAGTGGGTTCTGTGAAGTGAACTCAGGTCCTCTGGAAGACCAGCAAGCACTCTTGATAGTGGAGCCATTTCTACAGCCTTGAGACTTCTTGATGACTCTTTTACTTTATTCTTTGAGGCAAGGTCTCTCAGTCAAACCCAGATCTGGCTGATATAACCTTACTAGCTAGTTTGCCATGAGATCTCTGCTTCTGCTTTCCAAGGCTGAAGCTACAGGTCAGCTGCCCCATCGGCCTGCCATTTACATGGGTCCTGAGGATCCAAACTCTGGTCCTTTTGCTTCAACTGCTGAATCATCTTCCAGTCTCCTAAGAATCATATTTATCCTGACATTACTTTATGCAGAGCAAGGCTCTGAAAAAAATTTAATTGTTATTATGCACTATAATTGCTACACACTGTACATATATTTTGAGTTATTATAACTATGAAAACCTCATATATACCAACTAAAAATGAAGACATTGAAAATTATGTGGGTATGGTGGCTCATAACTATAGTGTCAGAACTTGGAAGGTTGATGCTGGAATTTGACACCAGCTGACATACAGTGAGTTTCAGGCTAGTGTGGGCTATGAGAATTTTTAATCTCAAAAGCAAACAAACAAACAAAGCAAACAGCAAGAATAGAAAAGAAGAAAAGGGAAAGAAACAAGTTGATAAGGATAAAATGTAGTTTAGCTAAGCAAAGAGAAATCAAGTAACAGGATGATAAACTCAGGACTGGGGCTATGGAAGCAAATTTCAAATTTCATTTCTAAAAGGACAGAGTTGGGTTAGTGGGTTTCCCAACACTGCCTAGAGGTTAAGACAGTCTTTGTTAAAAGTCTGTAGGCGTTGTTCTTTATACCAAAGGTTAGGCCTCTATCGGGGTTTTCTACTCTTTGTATATACACATAAGTTTAAACAAGTTCACTGAGAGTAGTCATTTCAATGAAATTTTGCAAAGGCTTACGGTTATAATCCTTTAGTATAGCTGGTTGGTGACCACACACATCTTTAATCCCAACATTTGGGAGGCAGAGGCAGGTGGATCTCTGAGTTTGAGGCCAGCTGATGTATTGAGTGAGTTCCAGGCTACATAGAAAGACTGTCTTTAAAAAACAAGCAAACAAACACCAAAAAGGAAAAAACAAAAACAGGAAGGAAGGAAGAGAAGAAGAGAAGGCAGGAAAGAAAAACATAAAAGCCCTTAGTAGCATTACTTTGGACAAAAAACGGTTAACAGACAAGGCTTAAAGAAGTTTGAAAAGTGCCTGGTTTATCCACATGCTAATTTAACACTTTAGGCCTTCCCTCCCCTCCCCTCCCTTCCCTCCCCTCCCCTTTCCTTTCTTTTTTTTTTGAGACAAGGTTTCTCTGTGTAACTGTCTTGGCCATCCTGTAAAACACTTTGTAGACCACACTGGCCTTGAACTCATAGAGATCCACTTGTCTCTGTCTCCAGAGTGCTAAGATTAAAGGTATGTGCTATCATTTTTACATTTTTTTGTTTGTTTTTTTTTATTAATTTTTCCCATACACCACTGCTCCCTCTCCTGCCCCGTCTCACAGTCCTCTCCCAGTCTCTCCCCAGACCAACCCCCCCATCCATTCCCCAGAGAGGCCAAGGAGTCCCATGGTACAAGGAAGAGAAGCATTCAAGAATAGGAAGCGGGCTTATAGTTTACAGCATATTATTTCCTTGGCATAAGCAAGGCCCTGGGTTTATTCCTTACTACTGTGATTTAAAATGCATAGAAATACAAGAAAAGAGGTATTTTCTGGAAGAGCAGCCTTAAAAATGGTGTTAATAGTTTTTAAATAAACTTTGAGTCTTATATCTATATTCATGTTTTGGTTTTAGCAACAATCTATTCTTCATTGCTTTAAAGTGATTCTTTATAGGAATTATGGATTGACTCCCCTGAAGTAACACAAAGCTAAAGGAATCAGAGTATATTTTATACTATTAATTAATATGATCATTTCCATAATGCCCATTTCTGTCTTGTGATTGTCACCATTTATTATGGGGATTTTTTCTTTTGCCACCCAAGGAACTATACTGAAAGACTGTATCAAGTCAAAAATGCCTCTTGTACCTCCAAAAACAAATTGTGATGCATGTGTTTGGTATTTAATGAATATTATTGTAGGTTTTTTTAAATACAAGCAAAAATAATGCATCAGTTACTGATAGCATTCTTAAAGGCCAGTGTCTGATTATGTATTGTATCTCTATGGATAGGCACATGTAATTTTTGAAGTCATATACATGTGTGTTCAGTTTCTAAAGGTGAAAGACAAATGCTCTGAGCAGTGCCTGATCTGCTTCCTAAGAAACCACAGGTCAATCATGTTTGATTCCGAAGATACTGTTAGTTATGTTTGAAGCATAGTTATTGGCTGCTCTTAACAGCAAAATAGAGAAGCTGGAAAGGAGTTTTAAACAGAGTCATTCCATGTAATTTCTGGACATTTTACAAAAACCCTGTCCTCCAATTTTTACATTCCAGTTGAGCCTAACCACGGTAGCTTTAAATGATCTAGAAGGTCCAAAGCTCTATGCATTAAATGCTATGTTGACAAAAGAAACTCACTAGCAGGGGTTTCCTTAACTGGGGATTAAGCTAAACTCTTTTCCCTAAATTGCTAATAAATGAGACTTTTATCTAAAATTTTACATCAAGTTCAGTACAACTAATATGTGTGTACACATGTGTGTACTTTCTGAAATATGTGTGTCTATGAGGATAAAAACCAAAATGAGTTTTTGAAAACCACTCTTATTTCATTAGAGGAAAAAAAGGGCCTTGTTTTCTTGGTATATTCCATTCCCTCTGGCTCTTACATCTTTTCAGCCAGGTTCCCCAAGCCCTAAGGGAAAGAATTTTATGGAGACAAAAAAAATCCCCTTAGAACTGAATGTTCCAAGGTCTCTCACTCTCTGCATAATATATAGGTTTGGGCTTCTATATATATAAGAAGAGGAAGCTTCTCTTGTAATGGCTGAGCAAGGCACTGATCTCTGAGTATAGTAGAATTTCATTTTATTTTGTACTTTTTTTTTTTTTTTAGAACAGTGGTATTTGGTTTTACTCTTGGTCCCTGGGATATCTAGTTTATACTTTTGATCACACAAGTTGTGACAGGAATGAGCTCCATTTTGTGGAGTGGGCCTTAAGTCAAATAGAGTATTGGTTGGTTACTCCTACTTTGTGCCACCATTGCCTTAGCATATCTTGGAAGAAGGACAGGATGATAAGTCAAAGGGTTTGTGGTTGGGTTAGTGTTTATATTTCTCTTTTGGTAGTGTAAAGAGTACCTTTCTATACCAAAGACCCTAGAATATAGCGTGCAGTTGCTTTTCTTTATCTGCTTGCCCTTCGAGGGGCCTACTGCCCAGATCCCAAATAAATACATGGGGATTTATTCTTACTTATGAATGCCAAGACTTAGCCTTGCTCGGCTTGTTTCTAACTAGTTTTTCTTAATTTAAATGATCTTGTTTACTTTTTTCCTCTGGGCTTTTACCTTCCTCTATTCTATGTATACCTTGCTTTACTTCTTACTCTGTAGCTGGCTGTGTGGCTAGATACATGGCCCCTGACATCCTCCTAATGCCCTTCTTTCTCATCTCTCTCTTTTTCGTCTTCTATTTATTCCTTCTTCCTGGCAGTCCCACCTGTTTGTCTCTTATGATTAGCTATTGGCCATTCAGCTCTTTATTAGACCAATCAGGTTTTTTAGGCAGGCAAAGTAACACAGCTTCACAGAGTGAAACAAATGCAACATAAAGAATGCAACACATGTTTGCATCATTAAATAACTATTCTACAAAATAAGAGAATGTAGCACATCTTTAACTAATATTCCACAACAGTACGGTTAAGGCTCTATGTAGGCATCAGTTCAAATTCCTCATATTCAATGAGTTGTTTAGTTTTTCTTCAGATATGGAGCCTTGTTCTCTGTTTACAGAGAGCAACCTATAGTGTTAGCGACAGCCTGGGTTCTTTGTCATAGCCCATTACAGCTTAATTAGATGTAACCCAACCCTGTTCTTGGCAGCTTTATTTGGTGACGAGAGATGGCCTGTAGTGACTCTGTCTGTCTCCTTTATTATTTGGTGATTTCATTTAGATCACTTTCACATATTTATGAAAGCTTCTACTATATTTGGTTTTCATATTACCTCTCAAATGAGCCTTCGTTTTAGCTGTCTCTCCCCATACTCTCTCCCTCACCCCTCTCTTCTCTTTACCTCTTGTCTTAGTTAGGGTTACTATTGCTGTGAAGAGACACTATGGCCATAGAAGCTCATATAAAAAAAAACTCACTTAATTGTGATGGCTTACAGTTCACAGGTTTAGTGCAGTATCACCATGGTGGGACATGGCAGCATGCCGGCAGGCATGGTGCTAGAGAAGGATCTGAGAGTTTTGTATCTTTTTTTTTAATTTAAATAATTAACTTTATTATTTATTTATTTATTTATTTATTTGCCTTGGTGTTTGCCTGGAACTGGGACTACAGACAGTTGTTAGCTGCCATGTAGGTGCTGGGAATCGAACCCGGGTCCTCTGGAAGAGCAGACGGTGCTCTTAACCGCTGAGCCATCTCTCTAGCCCCGAGAGTTTTGTATCTTAATACAAAGGCAACAGAAAGTGAATTGGGACACTGGGCATGACTTGAGCATATATCAGATCTCACGCGCCACCTTGACACACTTTAACAGGGCCTTACCTATGACAGCAAAGCTGCACCTTCTAATGCTGCCACTCCCTATGAATTTATTGGGGACAATTACATTCAAACTACCTCACCTCTTCACTTGACCTTCCTGTAACATCCCTCTAATCCACAACTGTTTATTTCTCTTTCCTAATAAAATCTAATACTGATTATAAGTAAGTATATGTGAAGGAACATCTTTTATGAATAAATGGTATTGTAACTTATTAACTACATTTTTATTTGGGAGTGTGAACAGTTTAAAAAATACTCTTAAAACCATTTTATTTTTCACAATTTGATTTATTTTATGTGTATGGATGTTTTTTCTTTGTGTCTGTCTGTGTAGCTCATGAATGTCAGAAAAGGGGCACAAGATCATCTGGAATTGGAGTTACTACTGATGATTGTAAGCCCCCATATAGAAGCTGGGATTGGAATCTAGGTTCTCTAGAAGAGCATCCAGTGCTCTGAACTGCCAAGCCCTTTCTCCAGCTCCTTTACCAAATTTTTTAGATAGATAATTTGGGCTAATGTTTGAGTTAAAAGGCTATAGTTCTTGAAATGTCACCATGCGCTGTTATAATCTAAATTTAATCAAGAAGTTTATAATGAATTTTTATTCTTATAAATTATAGTTCTTACAAGAAAAGTAAATAATTTAGCTTTCAGCCCTAAAACAGGGCTGGGCTGGTGAGATGGCTCAGAAGTTAAGAGTGCTGACTGTTCATCCAGAGGTCCTCGGTTCAATTCCCAGCAACCACAAGGTGGCTCACAACCATCTATGATGACATCTGGTACCCTCTTCTGTATATTGTATACATAATAAATAAATAAATAAATCTTTAAAAAATAAATTATAGTTCTGAGACCTGAAAATTGGTCCTGTACCTTCCAGATGGGTGATGAATTATATCCCCTCTCTCCCTTACACACTAGTCAGCAGAAGCACACAATACAAAAGAAACTCTGTAAATGTAAATGACTTCAGACCTTCTGTTTTATATGTGTATGATTCAATGGGGACAGAAACACAGATAGATTCCCTATCACCTTGTTTAGAGTTTTTTTTCTTTGTTTAACATAGCATTTTTACTATTTATTTTCATCTTAAAGAAGTTTTATTGTCTAAAATTATAGTATAGAAACCCCAAAGCAATCAACGCCTAATTAAATAACCATCAACTTATAGATAATTAAAACAATTACACCTCCTAGAGTAAGGGGCGGGTGGGAGAGGAACCCCCAAGGTTGGGGAAATAGAATATAGCATCATAGAGAGACTGGGATGGGAGGATAAAATGGGAAAAGGGAAGAAGTGGAGAAGCAAGGGAATGGACGCAGCTAACACTAAGGTCCATTTGAGGAGTCATATGAAAACCTAATACAGTAGAAACTTTAAAAAATATACAAATATATAAAAGAAATATAAATGGAATCATCAAATAACAAGGGAGAGAAAGTTCCCAACTGGACCTCTGTAGCCTCCTAGTGAAACCTGAGTTGTTGCCAAACGGGCCCCATAAAAACCCTGAAACAGTTCAGAATATTGCCAAGGCTATTGGTTGCTTTCCAAAAATTGATGGTAAGGCCTTGTTACCAAAGACAACACATATCTCTGTGGATATGAAGAAGTTGAACTGGTGTCTACCTACAACCTTAGCCCCTACTGACTAGTGTTCATGGTACTGGAAGGTACTCTGCTACCAGAAGAGAAAGCTAAACACCAACCCAGATATGAGCCCTGTGATCTACAATGAGACATGTTTGCATGAACCACTGGTGCAATAGTGGCACCTTATGGGAGTAACCAACCATTATCTTCTTACATTTAGCCTATAAATTAGAACCTATGCCCAATACTGGTCAGGTGGTCAAGAACCTGAGACTAGGTAGACCAAGGGACCCAGGAGAAATCTCAAAACTACTGTTTTGCCAAAGGAACATAGGAATAAAATGATCCTAATGATGTTATGCTACACTCACAGATCCATGATTTGCTCAGAGAAGCTTCCTCCAGCAGAAGGTGGGGACAAATACAGAGATCCACAGCTGGACAGGGAGTAAGAGACCTTGGAACACTCAGTCCTAACTGGGATAAACGTGAACTCACAGAGGATATGGCAGCATGCACAGGGCCTGCACAGGTCTAAGCCAGGTGAAATTGCAGCACTGACAGGGGAAGTGGACACAGCTCCTGTCCCTAACCCAGAAACTATCTCCAATTGACAACTTTTTTCTTCCCACAAAGGAACTTTTTTCTTTAGTGATGTCCCACTGATTATGCAAGCCACATGTAAGGGCAGACCCTATGCTTAGGTAGCTGACACAGAACAAACTCAATGGTTATTTTTTAAATCTTACTTTTCTTTTGCTTATCTATTTTCATTTCTGATTTTGTGTTTTTATGGGTTGTATGTGTGTGTGCATGTATATATGTTTCTTGTGCTTTTTCTTTGCCTATTTACTTTGTTTTTTTCTAATTATTCTTTTTTTTCAATTGGCCTGTTGGTTTTCTAAAGAGAGAGAAAGAAAACAGAGTTAGATGGGTGGGGCAGATCTGAGAGGAGATAAGGGAATATAAATTATGACTAGATTATATTGTATAAAAATTTATTTTTAATAAAAATAATCTGGGCTGGAGAGATGGATTAGTGGCTAAAAACATGTATTATTTAGTTGTTGTTCTGTTGTTAAGAGACTCCGTGACCACAGCAACTCTTAATTGAAGTCTGGCTTACAGTTTCAGAGGGTCAGTCTGTTATCTTCACGGTACTGAAATAATAGCTGAAAACTGGACTGGAGAGATGGCTCAGTGGTTAAGAACACTGACTGTTCTTTCAGAGGGTCCTGAGTTCAATTCTCAACATCCACATGGCAGCTAACAACTGTCTATAACTCCAAGATCTGACACCCTTGCACAGTTATACATGCAGGCAAAACACCAATTCACATAAAATAAAAATGAATATTTAAAAAAAATAGCTGAAAACTACACACTGGATCTGGCATGGACTTTTGAAACCTCAAAGCCTACCAACCTTCAGTGTCACATTTCTTCCCACAAGGTCACACCTCCTCCAACAAGACCACACCTCTGTCATTCTAATCCTTCCCAAATAGTGCCACTCCCTGATGACTAAATATGTAAATATATGAGCTTATTGGGGCCATTCTTACTCAAACCAACACAATTGTGTTTGTAGAGAACCAAATTTGATCCCTAGCACCCACATTAGGCAGCTCATAATTGCTTGTAATCCCAGTTCCATGGGATACCTCTACCCACAGGCACCTGCCCACACACACTCACACCCAATATAATAATGATGATGATAATTATGATGAAATTCATGTTCTTAAAAACAAATGAACAAAAACAACTATGCCTCCATTTTCTTATTCTTCCTATATAATTTTAAAGTTCAGTGTTATGAACTGTCTTTTTATTCCCTCATGTGTTGAAAACAGAGGTAAGGCCTGGCTGGAGGATGGAGGCTGCTGGGTCAAGTCTTCATAGATTTTACCTGATGCTTTAGGTTCCTGCGTATAAGTTGTGTAGCCTCCCTTTATGCTCCTGCCACTACAGTATTCTGCTTCAAGATTTCATAATCAATAGAGTTAAGAATAACAGAGTAAAACCTCTGACTCTGTGGACCCAAATCATCCTTCTTTTTTTTTTCCACAGTGATACAAATTCTAATATTTATATGGGTACAATAGATAAAAACTAAATTTATATTGATGGTTCCAGAGGACTACTGAGTTATAATCTCCTTTTGTCTTAAATGTGTGCCTCTTTTCTTTTTCACTAAGAATCCTTCTTTTGAGGGTATGTTAGAATTGAAATATAGACATTGAAACACCATTTTTTTCTACCTATGAGCTACATAGCATTCTTTGAAGACCACCAGTGATGTCACTATCAATATGATGGCTAGTAACTGTTTAATGTGTGTGTGCACATGATCCTTTGTATTCCTGGGGTTTAAACTATATTTACTTCCCTTCTGGCTACTTGACTATGAGAGTAAACACCTAAACAAATAAAACTAGGGGAATGTTCAAAGGGAGGAGAAAAATCTCAAGAGCAGTGAAAGTTTATGTTGCAAAGCCAAATTAGGAACTTCGTAGGGAATAAGAACAATTTTGTTATCTGCTTCATTGGTTTGTACTGGTTGGGTCTTAGCTAGAAAACCATGTTAATACCATTGTTCTTTACTGAAGAGACACCCTAAGACATTAAAAAACATTTAAAGACTAGAACATTTTTAAAGAGTAGAACTTGCAGCTAGGAGGAATATAATAGAATATAAGAGACATCAATTCAGGGAGTGCAAAGGCTGGGGTGATAATTGGTCATAATCTTCAGGTATATAAAAAAGTCTCTAACTATTCAGGTTGGGAAATAATGACTGGAAATAAAAGTTGATAGTAAAAGTTACTGGCTGTTAAGTATTTAAAAGTCCTCACCCTTTCTAGGGGAAGCCAGGATCTCTGTCAGATTGCCTTCAGAGTTGATGCAGTAGATACTTTCAGAACATCATCTTCCAGCAGCTCTCTAGCAGGGACTCACAGAGGAAGCCCCAAAGCAGATTCAACTGTGCTACATTGGCTCTGTCCCTGGATGTAGTTCATTTGTTTAGGATATGTGGAGATGTGTTGATCAGTGAGGTATTTCTGTGAGGAAATACCAAGAAGGTGGAACTATATACAGCTCCTGACTATAAGAGTGGTGTTACCCTGGAGCTGGGCTGTGGCCATCTGTAGCCATCTACACTAAGTAGGCAGCTTACCTAGAAGAGACTGTAAAGAAAGAAAAGAGATCATTCCCTGGTCTCAGCAGCTTCTGCTTTGTACTGTAGTTCTTTCTAGAGGCTGACCACAATTTAAGTAAGCACAATTGAAGTGAACTACTCTACAGTGGTTTGAAAAAAATGTGGGGCCAGCAGATTCAGCCCTGTACTTTAAAAATGATTCATTCTCAGCCTTTCTTTATCATTCTTTTGTACTTACTTCAAGTTATTCTCTTTATATATGCTGAGAACAAAATACAAAATCTTTACAAATTTTATTTAGCCTTCATTTTAAATTTACACACAAAAATATTCTAAGGATATAGATATGCATATGTATGGATAATATAAATGATTACTTAAATTTAATAATTGTGACCCAATGTAAATAATTGTAAATGATATGTTTGTGTGCTATCTTGCTTATTCAAGTTTCTTATGATCACTCTATAAAATGTTATTAAATAAATTAACAAAAGCTTTGAAACTCAAAATTTAATTAATGTCTAAGACTTTTAAAGAAATGGATGGATTTGGAGAATATCCTCCTGAGCGAGGTATCACAATCCCAGAAAGAGAAGCAGGGGATGTACTCACTCATTAGTGGACTTAAAAAAAAAAAGATGTCATTGTATACAAGAGCTCAAGACTAGAACATAGCTAAATGACACAGTGTCTCACTTCTGCACTGATGGCCTCTGGCAGGGGTGTGAGTAAAGAAGGACTCATTTTCTTTAAGGGTCTGGCCACAGGGAGTTTAATTATGCTTCAATAAGTAAATGAGCAGCATAAATGTGTGGTTTTTTTGTAAATGGGGAGATCATAAGAGTGGGTATGAATCTGAGAGGACTGATAACTGAGGTTGATGGGATGCATGATGTAAAATCACCAAACAATATATATATATATATATATATATATATATATATATATATAGGCACCACTTGAATGTTCCTCAGGATGAAAAAGGAAACAATAAATCTTTCACTTTCAAGCCTATTTTTCATCTCTGACCATATTTGAATGACCTCTCCATGCATCATACAGAGTCAGGTTTTACAGAGTACTTCAAGTCTCCCAGCATAACATCATAGTTATTAGCTAAATCCTGGGCACAGTCATTGAGCTAGAAAGAGTTACTTAAGAGGTCAAAAGATCTGATCTGCAGAATGGAAGTAAAATGTCTTTGCTTCCATCAGAGTAGATTTTTTAAAGTGCCTTTATTTCAGTACTTTATGTTTAGATTTAGTACTTCTTTTTATTTAACATATAATATTTGGTTGTTTAGGCTAAAGAAATAACTTCAAATATAGCTATAAAGAGACTTCTTCCTGAAGACTGAACTGGGACACTTAAGGGATTGGCATAGGTTGCCATGATAGAAATGTTGTCTAACATGCAGAGATCTTATATTCAGTCCCCAGAACTAAAGACAAGGGTAGAGACCAAAAAAACTAATGAACAAACAAAAAACACCTGGGATGTATATAAAGTAATCTGCAAGAAATTGATGCCATAAAAATATTTAAAAATTTTCTAGGGCCTAATTTAAATATGGATTAGTTTTAAATAAACACTATACTAAGCCCCCAGAATTTTTTTAATTCTAGAATTTCTCTAAATTCTATAACAAGTAATCAGGAAACAACAATTCTTCTATAGCTACAATAATGGTAAAAATCTATGTGTACAAAAATGTGCTTAGGTTTCTTTGCGTGCCAATCCATGTCAAATTTCAGATGTAGCAAGGACGATCCAAGTGTGTTTTTTATTAAAGTTTGAACAACCAGCTCGTGTCATGTTCCTGAAGTTCCATCCATCATGCTACCGATTTCTTCTTGCCAGAGAAACATTATATTCTCTTGTTATGTTTCAAAGACAAGAAACACATTCAAAAAGTTTTGCCAATGACAAATGAGTAATTGAGGGAGTGAAAATCACAGACGGCACGGTGCTGGCTTGAGGGTGTTCAGGAGGAAGGGCGAGGAGATTGTCAGTATGCTTTGCTGTATAGCACATTATATTGATCATAGATCTATGAATTTAGTTTGGAATTCCTCTTTTCAGCACATTCAGATCAGAGCTAAAGTAGCAGTTATCAGCAAAACTGTGACAGAGATTGTGATGCATTTAGAGTTGAAGAAAGTCTTGCTGGAGAACATGTAAGACAATCATAGGCAATCAGGACTCAATTTCTGATAAAATTTACAGTGTGAGGAACCATTGAGAGCCTGTCACTGTGATATTCCTAGCAAGCCAAGAGAGCACTTAGATACTCTTCAGGGCAAGGAATTCCTGAAAAGGAAATAATAGCAGGAATTGATAAAATGAGTTGCTTGAAATTATAAGACTTCTTCTTAGTAAACAAGCGGCAGGCTAAAGAGATAGCAAAGAATAGGAGGAGAAATATTTTCCAATTATATATCTGACAGATGATTAGTATCTAGAGTCTACAAAGAACAGAAAAATTGACTCAGTTAAAAAATAATTACATTATATCATTTGCAGAAAAAATGTGAAACTGGATATCATCATGGTCACAAATTAGTGAAATCAGAAAATATTTATTGCATGTTTTGTTTCAAGTTTTCTCTCTCTGAACATGTGGTAGATATTTAAAAAGAAGACAAGAGAGGACAGTTGGAGAGAGAAGAAAAATGCTGCATGTTCTTCCATATATGTGGAACCTGGTTTTATGTGTGCCATTAAAGGAGAAAGGGACCATTTGTGGTGAGGAGGAAGACCAGCAGGAGGATAGGGCCAGGGAGGATGGTGGGGGTCAAGCACTGGGCTATACTTATATGACAATGTCTTCATTTTTGGGGGGATGTTTATAAATCCATTTTAGAAAGTAGCTGTGTATTGAGCCATGAGAATATATCCAAATATTAAAAATCAGGTGCATATTTAGCTTACTGAAGGTGATTGTTGTGCCAGGTATGTTTGAAACAAATTGGAATAATGTCTCTCATTCCTTGTGGGCCTGATTCAGCCATGTGAAGCCAGAAGGTCTGATCTTAGTACCTTCGGACTGGTCTACTCAGCCATGAGACTTAGGGAAAAGAGGGGTGTTATTAAACAAATAGCATAAAATAAATTATAAAGTTGATTAAGATTCCATACTAACATTGTGTGTGTGTGTCAGTTTGTGTGTCTTCTTAGTGAGTGCAGGTCCATTTGAGGGTCAAAAAATTCAGATTCTTTTGAACTGAAGTCACAGGCAGTTGTGGGTTTCCCTTTGTGGACTTTAGGTCTTCTACAAGGGCAGGACAAGTTCTTAACACCTGAGATAGCTCTCAAGATCAAAAACAAAATCTGAGTATAAGGACAGCTGAATATATGCTTCAAAATTTAAAAATAAATGCCCCTTAACAAATAATTATGGCAATTTTAAGTTTAAAGCTTCATTAGACAATAAATTTAGGAGATAATATATATTGATCAAATTAACAAGACATGTCAAGAAAAATTTTTCAATGAAACACAATATCACAACCCATTCTTTCACTATCTTTATGTTGTTTGTAATTTCATACTTGTGTTAAATTATTAAGTGCTTATGATGTTCTGAGTATTTTCTTTCAAGGAATAAAAATTATATTATATTATCATTGATTAATAATAAAAAAAGATTCCATCCTCTGGTAGGTTCCATGCTACCAAAGGAGAAAGGTAAACACCAGTCCAGCTACTAACCCTTCAGTCTACAATAGTGACCTGCCTGCAAGATACAGTGGTGCAATATTGACACAATACTTGTGGGAGTAACCAAGCAATATCTGATTTGAGTTAAGGCCCACTCTGTGAGATGAAACCTACACTCAGCACTACTTGGGCGGCCAAGAACCTGAGACTAGATAGGCCAGGGACCTAGGGGAAAACTTTCCTGTCAAAAAAATAGCAATAAAATGCCATCTAAAGACATTCTGCTGTATCATAGATCCATGCCTTGCTCAGCCATCATCAGAAAAGCTTTCTCTTACAACAGATGGGAACAAATACAGAGACCCAAAACTAGAAAATACACAAAAAGTGATAGACATCATAACACTCATCCCTAAAAGGGATGTCTCCAAATCTGCTCACCCCCACCACAGGACTCAGGGGACTCTGCTCAAGAGGAGGTAGCCTGTAAGAGCCAGGAGGAATGGAGGACACCAACTAATCAAGGCCTTGTAGACACGACAGGCATACTGCTCATATGAGCTCACACGGCTATTGCAGCATGTGCATGGTTAACATGATTTTGTATAAGATGGGCTCCTAGAGCTAAAAGAAGTGGACACACACCATCATCCCAGTCCATAAACCACCTCCTATTCATAGCCACTTGCAAATAAAAAGATTAGTTTTCTCCAAGAGAGTTTCAGTGGAGAAGCCAACTGCTCTTAAGGGCAGGCTACATGCCATGCAGTTGATGGCCAGCATAAAAATGAACTCAATGGCATCATTGGAGATTCTTTGTTTTATGATGTTATTAGGAATTTTTATTATTTGTTTGTTTAACCTTGTAAGTTCTTTGCATATATATTACGGATTTTGGCTTTATGTTTTCATGGAATTCTTGTGTATGTAAATGGATGTTTCTCCATCAAATATACAGTTTTTAAAAATGCTTTTTCTTGTAAGACAGGATCTCTCTGTGTACCCTTGTCTATCCAGAAAACTTTCTTTTGTAGCACCAGACTGGCTTGAACTTGGGTGTCTGCCTGCCTCTATCTTCCAAATGCTAGGCTAAAAGGCATGTACTATCATGCCTCACTGAAAAAAATATTTTCTATAAAAGAAAGATTCATTTTCTGACTCAAATTTAAAAGTGTGAAGTGCGACCAAACGACATTGTTCTTGGACATATAACAACAACATAAATATATGGACACATATTCAAATTAAAAAGTAAAAATCTCACAGTGGCTTAAGAAATGACAGGTACAATTAATACAGACAAGATTTCCACAAATCAATCATATGTCCTTAGAAAATTTACACAGAAAGTTATTTGTACGAGGATATGTTCAGCAGAATTAATTAGGATAACAGAAATAAAAGTGGCCATCTGGGGTACTTTGAAAATTAATCAAGGAATTATCTGACTTGATACATTTTGCTAAAGAATAATATTGTAGATAAAAAATTACCATGAGACTGGAAATGGTGGTTCTGTAATCTTCCCACTGGGAGGCTGAAGCAGGGGGACTTCAAGGTTGAGGCCAGCCTTGGCTACACAGTGAATTCCTGCCTTAAAAACTCAAATAATAATAAATAAGTTTTTATTAAAGATATGCTTCTGATGAAAATAGTTTCTAAAGCATATTTCCATTTATTTTCATGATTTACAAGGCTTTAGAATGTAGTGCTTTCCCTTTCTTCTTTCTTATAACCCTTTGGTTATCAATCCCTGTGTTATTAAAGTGTATCTTCTCCATTTACTCACTTTTTTTTGCCCATATACATATTAATCTTGCTTGGTCCACTCCACTCTTCTTGTTTGTGGGTTTCCTCATACCGTTCTCTCCTCCATGTTGATTTCTCTGCAGCTTAGATTTCCATTGTCGATAGTAACTCCTTTCATATAAGAGCTAGTCTTTTCCTTCTTACTTTGAAGGCATCCAAATTTGGCTCATTTTAAGTGTTCAGCATCGTCTTGTAACATCCAAGAACACAGTGTTCTCCATTTAGAGCATCCTCTTGGCAGTATCATGTTGGTACCGTATACTCTCTCGGTTCAATCACTGTGTCTTTCCACCTGTTCTTAGTCACCCTGTTCTCATTGCATTGATATTCCACATCAACCCATTTAAATTTTGTATTTCAATATCTTCCTCACTTTCAGTGTTTGAGATATTGTTTTATGATCACATAGTGAAAATATCAGACAGAAAGAAGTTATTCAATCAATATGATTTTTCTTGTAAGGATAATTTATCAAGAGTAATTGGAGTTTTGTTGTAAGTAAAACCCGGCACTGATTTTAGCATCTCTTCTTTTACGTAACCAAGGTTTACACCAAAGGTAGTTAGAAAAATTATTGATGTAAAGCTTTATGATAAGCCATTAACCTTTAAAAAATAAAAACAATAATGAATTTAATGAATATTCATTTATGATCATAATGTACTAGTAATTTTAAGCCAAATCAGTGATAAGATTTTTGCATTTTTGTCTAATATAACTAAGTTTTAAGTGTGCATTTAAAATGACCACATTTTTGTTATTTGTAATAAACACTGTTTCTTATATAAAAGCTCACTGAAAAAACACATTTCCTCTTGAAACAAGCTCTTCAAAGTTTCAAACCTGCCCCAGTGATTTGAACTTTGTAGCATCACTCCATGGTGCTAAATTCTTTTACATTTTCCCTGCTGGGTTCAAAATAAACAATCAGAGAGTGATGGTTGCTCAAGGAAGACATGGAGCTTGAGCTACATCAAGTCTACCATTCTAGTACCCGTTTTATTTTTAGCTGTGCTTAAAACTTGGAACTTATGGAAACCATTTCAGTTTCCTATATTATTCAGGCTTCTCTACAGAAATAGAAACAGTGGGATGTAGACAGACATGTATTGGCCCCTATGAGGACTGGATTCCAGGATACTTATGAAGAACTATAGCTAGGATGCTTAAGTCCCTTTTATAAAGTGGCTTATGTAGAGTTTAAATTCAAAATATGTACATTCTCGCTTATCTTCTAGATCACTTATAGTATCTACTGTCATTTAAATGCTATGCAAGTAAGTGTTACTCTATATTATTTAGGGACTAACATAAGAATAAAAGTTTATTCATATCTAGTACAGATGCAGCCATCATAGCTCCAATTCTATTTCCCCCACCTCTTTTTAGACGTGAGATCTCGCTGTATGAACCAGGTTGTCCCTGGAACTCATTATATAGTGCTGGCCTCAAACTTATGACCTTATTGCCTCAGCCTCAGAAGTGGTGGAATTAAGGGCATACACCACCACATCAGGGTGAGTTTATTTTCAGTCTGTGATTGGTCAAATTCACAGATACACAACTCGTGAATATGTACACACACACACACACACACACACACACACCTTCATATACAATGAGAACAAGGACAAGATGGAGAAGAAAGGAAGGAAGCAGGAAAAGGAGGTTGTGGAGGAGAAAAGGGGGAAGAGAGGGAGAGAATTTCTGTGGCTGTGATGTCCTCTGATCTGCTCTGGATGAGCCGGAGAGTCAGAAAACCAATGATGTCATCCAATCCAAATCTGAAGGTCTGAGAACCAGGAACACGAATGGCTTAAGATTCGGTCTAGAGGAGAGGTCCTCACCCTTTTTAATGCTGTAAGCTTTTCATACAGTTCCTTATATTGTGTTGACCTCCAACCATAACATTATTTTGTTGTTACTTCATAACTGAAATTTTGCTATTGTTATGAATTGTAATGTAAATAGTTGATATGCAGGATATCTGATATGTTACCCACCCCCAAAAGGTTATGACCTACAAATTGGGAATTGATGATCTAGGGGCAAGAAGACACTAATGTCTAAGCTTAAATTGTTATACAGACAGAGAACACACACACACACACACACACACACACACACACAGAGAGAGAGAGAGAGAGAGAGAGAGAGAGAGAGAGAGAGAGAGAGAGAGAGAATAAATATGAGTTATATGAATTTTGAGGTTCATAATAAATAAAATAAAAAAATAATATTTTTTATTCTGGGCAATTAATATGTTGGAAGATGTTTACCTACATTAAGGGAGGCTAATTTTTTTCATAATACAATTTCACATGTTATTGTCTTTTCTTCAGTAACACCCGCACAGACATATTCAGAAATAATCTGTATTTAAATATCTGAGAGTCCCATGACCCAGTGGAGTTGTCAAATAAAATCAATCAATATGATTCCTGAGGCAGACAAAGATTAGATTATTTGTATAGGAATTGCTAAAGCTCCAATCCAAGCTGTGACTCATGCAAGTCATTTTTTTCAGCCACCCCCCCCATCTCTACGATGCTGCTGATGAACTAGGTGAGATTTTACACATTGTCAGATGAGGGATGCTCATAACATCATGTTCATACTGTGTCTTTGTGACTACAGTGGTCACATCATCCTATGCACTTGATATCTGAGTCCTTTGGCAGTATGATCTTAATATTGATTAGCATTATATTCTTTCCATCTCGGTTTACCATCTGTAGTGTGAATGGCTTTTGCTAATTTGTTTGCAGAAGACAGGACAGGGATGATGAAATGGTTTTGAGAGAAACTGGTACCATGATTAGTTTGATTGCATTTATAAAAATAAGATGTAGAGCAAAGATGTATTGTAACATTTCATGAGGAAAACATGAGTTCTGAGAAACCTCCCAAAGCATCATTTTTTTTTTTATCAAAACAAAAATTTACAAAAATTGAATTGGAAAATACTGAACTTCTTTTTTTTTTCTTTTTCCTTCTTTATTTTGTATTTATCAAAAAAAAACACAGTAAAAAGAATTTAAAATGTGGAAGAGTTAACAATAACTATATAGAGGATAAGAATGATAAGCATGGCTTATCAAGGGTGGAAATACAAATAAGATTGCTACACATACATTTTTTTGTGTTCATCTTTCCCTCTGAATTTTTTTTTCCATCCCTATATATCCTTATTCAAGGTCTCTTCCCCCTCCCAACACATCTGGTCATTTTTCTTCTCTGAAACTCCCCATCCCCTCCCTGGGCAGGG